>JAJKFL010000001.1:55770530-56015530 GCA_021186555.1 Reticulitermes speratus
GTTTGTTTTTTTGTATTTCGCTTTTTATTATATTCCTCGGGACTTTTGAATATATTATTGTGTTTTCTTTTTCTGCTGCTTCCTTTGCCAAACGGTCGGCTATTTCATTTCCATAATTCCTGCATGACCCTTGACCCATCTGAAGTGCATCGTCAAATTGTCCTTCTCTAGTATTGTTAGCTGTGATCTTATATTTGCAATAAGATATTTATGGTTCCGTGCGTTTTTTAGTGAATCTATTGTTATCTGACTGTCTGTGTATATTGCTGCTAATTTGTTTTATATTTGTGATAATTGATGAATTTCTCCAATGCCTTTTGTATATGTATGTATGTGTATATATATATGTATGTATGTATGTTATGTTGTATATGTATGTATTGTATGTATTGTGTTATGTATGTATGTGTGTATGTATGTATGTATTTTAAGAGAGGATTATGTTGTTTGAAATGTAGGAGTATAGGAGGAAGTTTATTTGAAGCAGTTTGCTTTTAAAATTACTGATTTGAGGATTTTGGCTGGATTAATGTAGATCAGGGTAGGGTCCAGAAATGGGATACTGTGAACATGGTCATGAACTAGCTAGAAATTGCGTTTTTGGTTGTGTTTCCGCGTAATGTTGAGAGTACACGGTAAATGGGCAAGCAACATAGAATGGTCATGAACCTACATTAGGGCTCAAGTTTCATTCGCTGTTATACAGTTTGTTTTCTCTAGGCCTAATACATGCTGTGCCGAATGTGTTTATCGGCTGTTAAACTGTAGCTAGTCTAACTGTAGTGTTAAACGTGAATATTTGAAGAGTGGAAGACTATTTATTGCCTGTTTGTCTGGGTTTGGTTTATGTAAGAGCACTTTAAGCTGTATGTATAATGTAACGTTGGTGATTTGTTTTGAAGGACTGCAGAAAGCAAATAAGAGTCTTAATCACATCAGTAGATCGTAGGCGGAGAGTGGCGTAAGTGACCTCTTTAATCCACGTCATCATGGTAATTACGTGTGAAATATTCCGTCTCAAGTAGTAACGCACATTACTGTGTTGCACCATTGAACAAATACCGTTTATTTGTGTGCCAAAAGACTACAGTTTAGTCAATAAAACATTTAAACCCTACTTGTAGACGAATATGCAATTAAGGTAGACAGTTGTAGGTATCACAGATGTAGGTATCACAGATGTAGGTATCACAGTGTAGTTACAAGATGTAGGTATCACAGATATTTTCAGCCTCATAATTACCTAAGAAATGAGAAAGCCGGTAAATATTTGTATTTTATATAAGGCTTTCCATTATCTAACAAAGCATTTAGCGTTTCAAGAAAAGTTACTGTTATCTGCTAATTTGACAATAACATTTTAAAGTAAGCGTAATACGTGCTTCTTCCTACAAAATATTACGAATGTTATAGGAATGTGACGATTATAAAGATTTATTAATATTATCAAACTCTGAAACATTGGTTGATCGAAATACATATCACAAGCCCGTGTTAGGCTACACAGTAATTCTGACGCTGTATTCTGCAACAGTCCATTTCCACGACATTATTGTTCCTTCAACACACAATAATTATCAACAAACCAACACGCTGCGTTAACTTGTGTGACGTGACGGTAATGTCTTAATGAACAAATTAAAAACTGCGCTGTGTGTTCGTGTTTTTAAATGTAGTGCCCCCTGAAGGTGATGCATTAAGGCATCGATATATGTTGGTGTTTTATAAGTCTCCCCGGTGGACTGGTGGTTAGCGTGCTCGCCACTGGACCCAAGGCCCGACCGAGGGCGATGATTTTTAAGGGAGATAAAAATCCGGAGCACCACTTCCTTCGGAGGGGAAATAAAGGCCGATTTACGGCATGTAAAAGAACCTTCGGGCATGAATAGAACCAGTAATGTCCGTAAGCAAAATTCAAAGTGGCCATTTCTCACCCAAGTCTCCTGACTGCTTGCCAGATGGCTCTGGCAGTCTCATCAGGATTGAGCCGGTCACTCACTACAGAATGCACACTTACCGACTAGGAAAACCTTCGGGATGAAATCCCAAAAAGAAGGAGGCTTTGGCCCACCTCGGGCTGTAACGCCAGGAAGAAGAAGACATGAAAGGCATTTGATCATTTGTGCACAGTTGGTTAACAATGCATGTCGCTGTATATAAGCACATACACGGTGTGGACAACGTTAAGTCACTAAACCGTATTAACGTTGTACGATGCTTTACAAGGAACCAAATCCGAAACAGTGGGATTCATGGGCAGAATTCAGAAGACGTTTTACGGCCTAATATTTGATTAATGAACAAGACACAGGTTTAGGCAATAGAGTGGATTATACTGGCTGAGGATCGCGACCACTGACGGAATTTTCCATTAGCGGGGTTAAACTTGCTGATTGTGTATATTATAAGAGTTAATGCTGTGTTCTTAAATAAGTGACATGATAAAAACGAATATATTGTTTGTAAAATCCCTTCATTTTTCAAATCTTTCCTTGTATCATGTTGACTTAATTTTTCGTTTTCCTAGGTCGTTGTCATTATCTGAAGCCATGTTATTGTTCGCATGTGTGATGAAGTTACAGAAGCTTAACATCAGACGTACAGACGCAAATAACACAGTTAGTACAATCTTCACGTACAGGCACGACACAAATACACCCAACTTCAACTGAGGTGGAATTGCAGCCTTCACATTTGCCTTTACAAACAACTTGCTTATTCTTTATCTTCATCATTTTCCTATTCACGTTTTCGTGGTGCATTAATTCAGACGTCGAGAAGTATGATTTGTCGCACCCGCAGAACATCTTGTATAACCTCACACTCCCAGGTTCAAAACACTCTCTGCTGCCGGATAAAATTTGCATCGACATGCTGTGTGTGTTTAATATATATATTGTAATAAGTAGCCAACGCACGCAGGGACAAATTCGAAAATTTAACGCCGTGTACGCAAAACCTTTGTAGTAATTCCTAACTACAGTGTATGCACATTTAAAAGATTTGCCCATTGTAACACTGGAAACTATGTTAAAGAAAGGAAAGGCTAGCAGTCTGTGACGAAAATGGTGGTATTCTTTCTTTCTTTCTCTCTTTCCCATGGCGCAACAGTCCCTAGTGGGCCAAGGCTTCCTCATTATCGAGGCTTCACGATCACACTCAGACACACGACACTCGGTGGGACTACTCTGGACGAGTGACCAGCCCGAAGCAGAGACCTCTACCTGACAACACACAACACTCACAAGAGACAGACATCCATGCCCCTGGTGGGATTCGAACCCGCAATCCCAGCGAGCGAATGGCCGCAGACCCACGCATTAGACCGCGCGACCACTGGGATCGGCAGATGTGTTAAATTCTTGAATGTGAGACACGTATAATCGTATGTACCGTATTTACCCGAAAATAACACGACCCTTCACAATTTTCAGTTTTCAGGAATGTACCTATACACCACGTGTTTTATCCTTTTCTGCCAATATAACACGATTATGAATTTTCAAGATAACAATTTGGAGAGAATTCTTGTCCTTTATTCGGGTAAATGCGGTAGGCACGAACGATTTGGAGGATCTCTTCTGGGATTGCCCTGAAGTTGAATGTAGCAAACTCCTCGGAGGCTTTATATTGTTCATTCCGTGCATTGTCAATTAACTATTCGTAACACTCGGACCAACAAAATTCACAATGCTGTTCCTTAGATATTTATATTGCAATATCACATTGAACATTCCTACATGTTTTGATCCCCAAGGGATCATTATCAGGGAATCAAGCAAAGTAACATTGCACAAAAACAAACTAGCAACCTTTGCATACAGTAGGAAGATGTAAACAAGTTAAACAGTTAAAATGTAGGCACTGCTGTGCAGTATAGTTGTGTAAGTGTAGTGGATCCTGGTATACAGTATCTCGGAGGCAGCCCACGTACTTAACGAAGGATAACACATGATTTGATCCTCGGAGGCGTTGATTCGTGTATACCGATCTACATGGCCTCATGTGCCAGGATACAGGCATCTTCGTCTGCCTCGCTGTGAACATGTCCAACTGCATGTATTGTTAAACTGAGACATGTATTGTTAAACTGAGACATGTATTGTTAAACTGAGACATGTGTTGTTAAACTGAGACATGTATTGTTAAACTGACACATGTATGTAATTAGACATATTGTTAAACTGAGACATGTATGTTAGCTGAGAAGTGTTGTTTATGAGATGTGTGTTAAGCTGAGACATGTGTTGTTTTATGAACGTGTTGTTACGAGACATGTGTTTAAATGAACAGTGTTGTTAATGAGACATTGTGTAAATCAGACATGTGTGTAACTGAGACATGTGTGACTTTTCGATCATCTCTTTATTTGTTACAAAAATGCGTTTTCGACTTTGGCTGTGAGTTTGTCGTTAGGCTGAAAGATACATAAAAATATGAAAGCCACCGTGTTTGGTCCATTAGATCGTGCTAACTGTCCTTGGGACAAGACTAGTTCTGGTCATTATATGTAAATTGTAGGTGTCGAAGGAAAGCAACGAGATATGAGAGAGATTAACTTCTCAGAAGCTTAAAATTAATCACGTGTCCTTAGAACAAACATATAACACTACCAAGGACATATATGAGGATATGGAGGAGATGAGGTGAGAGGTTTTGTTGAGCAAAACAGAACAGAAAAGCAAGGATGTACTCTCAGCCCGTATTTAATATTTTCATAGATGACGTCATACACTTATTAGTAAAGATATTTTGCATGGATCAGCAGCAGAAAAAGGACAATTTCAGGATTGCTATTTGCATGTGATCTAACCATTTCCTCTTTTAACATCAGTGGTTACAGAAAGCAACAAACCAAGCTGTACAATACTGCAGTTGTTCTAACTTGAAACGTAACTTTAAAAAATCTGTAATATTGATATTTAAGAAAGGAAGTGAATCCAAAATGGGATTGGTTGTAGATGACTGAACAGTGAAAGTAACAAACATATTATTCAGGTGTATAACTGTAAAATAGATGAGGATGGATTAAACAGCAAATTAGATCATTCACAAGAGGTAATCAGACTCCTAGCAGCTAGTGACAATACTAAAGTCATCTGTTGGGCACGTGAACAATAAATTTAAACTAAAGGATAAAGTATACGTGAATCTGTATTTCTGTGTGCGTCTGCATGTGTGCGTGTATGCGCGCACGATAAAGAATTTTTCAGCCAACTTTTCAATGGGACCAGCAGCGCGCTTTGATTAGGCGCAAGACGTCTTCTTAGGTTACATAAACATTACCTTTTGTGATAAAGTCTTACGGTTTCATATTTTTAAAAAACTGTCAAACAGATAGTACAGAAATTTGTATTGCGCCTTGAACCATTTTTCCCATAATTTTCTTTTCTTGGTTCTGCTTTAAAAATGGGGTTTGCTGGAACGTGTGCAGTAGTCAGATGCAGCACGCGGGGGTTCTCTGGTAAATGAGAGACCTGTGTGTCGCTGACAGCCCTTGATATTTTGCAAGACTGCAAATGAAATACGCACTGTCGCCTGACCCCTTCTGGTAGCTATGCGTGGTTACGGCCCAGGGATGTACACTGAAGTGGTCAGAGCAGTTTCGAGTTCAAACTACCGATTAAAGGAAGTAAAAATAAACAACGAAGGAAATACTGTGGTTTTATCCAGTGTGGCTAGAGATTACATTGTATTCGAAGTAAATTTTGCGCCAATAATTAAATAGTATTTTCCTGAATAAAGACAGTAATTCTGATTGTTAAATTTGTAACCATAGAACGGAATTCTTTGTGCGAAACATTTTCACTCTCTAGAGTCTAGAGAGTGAAGAGTTTCTGGAATCTAGAGGTATCTAGAAGCAGCACGTATGATACAAATTATTCATGTACTAAAACAGAATCTTTAAATCGACAATTGTCCAATAATATGATACCATGTTAATAATTTGAGTGGTTTTTGTGTGTTGTTGTTAGTGTTGTTATTGTCTGGTTGTGGAGAATACTAGACATTTGAAGTTCCTAAAATGTGCTCAAACTACGAATGTTTTGAGAATAGTAAAAGTAAAGACATCTTGTTCTAATCTTGAATTATATAAAGACAAAACCATTGACACATTGTCTTGTTCACACTGCAGGGTTGAGGGAAGTAAGTAAAGCTGTCAGAATAGTCAGCAGTCTGTTGTACTACTGCATCCATGTACGGCGCTGCAGCTCCTTCTGGGCCCTGGCCTCCCTCAAAAGGCTCCTCCTCCATTCTTCTCTATTCCAGCTCGTCTCCTCCAACCTCGTATTCCCAGGATTTATAATGGATCCGTCTGGACAACGTCCGCCCATCTTGTTCTTGGCTTTCCTACTGATCTTGTGTTGTGGCATTTCCAATTAAGAAGCTTTTTTTGTACCATTTGGCTTGCGTAAAGTGACGCAACAAATAAATGTGCCCGATTTTTCCCTTCCTTCAAGGAGTTTAGGACTCTATGTGGAACTTAGCTGACTTTCAGTCTGTGGTGGGGGCCCTTGATAAAAAAAAAACTGGCGTGTAGGTTTGTAAATTAAACTGCCTGAGAGTCTGTAGTGGAAAGACTTAAAAGTACATGCATACTAGTTTTAGACTGGTGAAACATTTATATTTGAATTACAGTTTCTTACGTCATACTGTTTCGAAATATTATGGTCCAGTTTTTTAACTGCACACTCCGCCCTTATAGCTTGTTCTCAGGCGACGTGCAAAGCAAGCGCCTAAGGGACAAAACAAGACAGTAAATTACACAATAAGTCTAATGTCAAGACATTGGTAAGTAGGATAATTATCCTATCAGTAAGTATTTGGAAGAACAGTAGCATGTGCATTGTTTAAAAATTGTCTCTAGCATTATAATAGGTGAATAGTAAACGCAAATTTAAGTGGGATGCGGAAAGGTGTGTTTGATATTTCATCATTGGAATTCGCAAACCTTTAATTTAGAGAACAACCAGACCATTAAACTCATTTTTGTTTGATATGCGGTAATTCTTCTGTTGGTCCAATTTGTGTTCGCTAAGGAACTCAGCGCAACCGACGGTAGGTAGTCTTCAACTGTCCTGAATTTCCGTGTTTACCTTTATGGCAATTAACGACAGTCTGTTGCCCTCAGGCGTAGAAGTATAACATAACGATAAGGAATACAGTGAGCCCCTCTGATACCGCGCAGTTAAGAAACAACACCAAGAAGTAAGATGGGGATTCGACTGTTGCGAGGGCTGAATAAGAACGAGATAGACAATTACAGCATTACATTGTGACGTAACCATTGTGGCCATGGAAACACAACAGTGCGTACAGCATTACATTGTGACGTAACCATTGTAGCCATGGAAACACAACAGTGCGTACAGCATTACATTGTGACGTAACCATTGTGGCCATGGAAACACAACAGTGCGTACAGCATTACATTGTGACGTAACCATTGTGGCCATGGAAACACAACAGTGCGTACAGCATTACATTGTGACGTAACCATTGTGGCCATGGAAACACAACAATACGTACAGCATTACATTGTGACGTAACCATTGTAGCCATGGAAACACAACAGTGCGTACAGCATTACATTGTGACGTAACCATTGTAGCCATGGAAACACAACAGTGCGTACAGCATTACATTGTGACGTAACCATTGTGGCCATGGAAACACAACAGTGCGTACAGCATTACATTGTGACGTAACCATTGTGGCCATGGAAACACAACAGTACGTACAGCATTACATTGTGACGTAACCATTGTAGCCATGGAAACACAACAGTGCGTACAGCATTACATTGTGACGTAACCATTGTGGCCATGGAAACACAACAGTACGTACAGCATTACATTGTGACGTAACCATTGTAGCCATGGAAACACAACAGTGCGTACAGCATTACATTGTGAAGTAACCATTGTGGCCATGGAAACACAACAGTGCGTACAGCATTACATTGTGACGTAACCATTGTGGCCATGGAAACACAACAGTACGTACAGCATTACATTGTGACGTAACCATTGTAGCCATGGAAACACAACAGTGCGTACAGCATTACATTGTGACGTAACCATTGTAGCCATGGAAACACAACAGTGCGTACAGCATTACATTGTGGCGTAACCATTGTGGCCATGGAAACACAATAGTACGTTTTCTTTTTAGAGTTTTGGGGATAGGCGTAGCTGTCAACAATATAAAAATCTTCAGTGTTGTCATGGTAATGCAGCAGTGGATTCCCTTTGCACTGTTGTTGACCTACAAATTATGTCGTACTGTTGTTAACAACAATAAGTATTAAATATAGTGAGTGTCTATATACTTGCCTCAGTTATCCGGCATGTAAATTGCATATTTTCTGCGTCGTATTATATTGTCGTCTGTGGCTGTAGCATATTTTTCCACACTATGCCATAAACGGCACACAAAAATGTTTTGAACATAACATGTGTTCTGCTTTTCTCTGCAACTTTTGTTTGAAAAATTTCTCATTCTGAGAAGAATTCAGGGAGAGTTCTTCCTCTAAAGTACCCATTATTCTTGTCAGTTTATAATTAAACTTGAATTTTCTCGACAGATTTTCGAACAAATCATTAAACATCAAATTTCATGAAAATCCTTCAAGTGAGAGCCTAGTTGTTCCATGCGGACAGACAGACGGGCGACAGGCGTGACGACGCCAATAGTCGCTTTTCGCAATTTTGCGAACGCGGCATAAAGTGTATTCTGTTCGTCAGATGTTTTACAGAGGTATTGCAAATACTGTCGGCATGTGGCGTTCTTTATGTTCTGTTAGTTCTTAACTTTACAGGTTGCGCAGCGTCGAATTAGAGGGATGATATGTGGACAGGAAGCTGAGCAAGACGTGGAGGGAATTTGTTTTGCCTCCTTTAAGGTAGTATCTCAGTTTATTATGGAAGACCTAGAAAAGAGTAGTACAGACCTCACAATGAATAATATTCGGACTGAGAATCGAACCCGAAACCATCCTACCCACTACTTTGTTACGGCGTCTTACACTGTACTATTTCAAAGGATTTGGTGTTAGAGGTTAAAGATTCCGTACTAGCTCTACTGTATTTGTAATGGCGATGGCGGTAGCGGAGTTGTCGCTTTGAACAAAGCAGTCGGCATTGTCTCATCATTAATCTTTGTTAAACCGAGCGATTTCTTCGGTATTATTTTCCATTTTTCTGAATGTTGTCGCAATAAACCGTACGTATTTCCGGCAATTATGTATCCATAAGCAAATCTTCAGTGCACTACGTTCAGCAGACATACTGTGGTTCCCCCACACAAGCTCGCGCCACCACGTGTTATAATTGTCCAGAAAAGAGACTTAAAAGCGTAATAAGTAGAGGGGTTGGCACTGAGTACGTCATATTCATACTATACAATGATTCATGACACAGGTGAATGGATCTTGCGTGAATAATAAGTCGCGGAGATAAAGATAATATATTTTTTAATTCGGAAAGCGTTATAGACGGGGATATATTATTATCGTCATATTATACAAATAACTTCCAGCAGAACACACAACTTTTTATTTCCTAAATGATGTCATAAAATAAATTATTTGTGTTTCAGTTTCAATGTCCTTTTCCAGTTCATTCATTCTGTAGTCCGTCTTACGACAGGTCCGTAGCCTCTTCCAAAGCGAGTTCTCCACAGGGTGCGATCTAGTGCTTCCTCTTTCAATTTCCAGTATCTTTTCTTTTCCTTAAGGTCATCTAGTAGCTGCTTACGTCTTCTCCCTCGTCGTCCCGTCGTTTCTATCCTTCCTTCTAACTTTCCTCCAATAACGTGTTTCAGAAGGCAGTTTCTACGCAAGATGTGACCAATCCAGTTAGCCTTTCTTCTTTTTATTGTATGTAGGATATTCCTCTCCTCCTTGACTCTGTGTAATACTTCTTCATTTCTCACACGATCGGTCCAACTGATCTTCTCCATTCTTCTCCAGCACCACATTTCAAATCTTTCCAGATACTTCTGATCTACTTTCCGAAGTGTCCACGTTTCAGCACCACACAAAGCTATGCTCCAAATGTGGCTCCAGTAGTACAGTTAATTAGCTTAGTTTTCTTCCTGAGTCACCGTTCAAATTATCGTACTTATTTTTCTTCTTAAACTTTGTACTTTGCGGGTAGTGTTTGTACACAGCTTAATTATGACGAATACATCAGTGACAATTACAGTGACGAGACTAAATTGGTTCCTATATTATTATTATTGCCGCCTCTACACGTAGATCTCTGTCTTATCTTGTATTTGGTATACCATCGCTAAATATTACAGGAATCTGTAAATCATGCACTTGTTATAAAGCAGGCATGCAGTTATCATATTCATTCACTTCAATTTCAAGAATCTTGACTACAGGAAAGGAAATTTCTTGTTTCTAAGAAGTGCGTGTAAAACTAATTATTATACTTTATAACAATGTGAAGGAAACACTTCGAAGCAGATATTCATCGCCTGTCACAGTTGGCTGGTTCTTTGTCTCATGAGCAACATTTGGAGTTGACCGTCACACAGAAGGGGAAATATTTTAGCACGGTAATAACAATTATCCCAACAAAGTTACACTGCATTATTAGACCTACATTTAATGTTATTATATAACAACCACACGTAGCCTTCAGATCACAATCTGTTACGTCAGAGCATAGAGAAGACACACGTTAAGGGGGTTTTAGAACACACAAATCTTTTTGTCATGCTTCAGCAGACAAATTGAAGAAAGTATAGCTAAATTTTCTTGTGTAACCAGATAGATTTGGCCACAGCGTTTACTTTTCCAGAGTTAAGTGAACGAAAGAGCTGTCGTATCTTGAGATAATGCTGTAAAGTAGAATGTCTACGTAATTATGAAATATAACGTCAGATGTGAAAATAATGAAACGAGAGAATTCCAGCGCGTGATACCAGTTTCAGATAATCAGCCAGTTTCTACCAAAAACATGGCCATACTGATAGACCGAACTCAATTTATGTCTATGATTTCTGGGTTGGTAAGAATGCAGGCAATAAATTAAAGACAATGTCGTTGTAAAATTGGGTTACATTTTGTGTGAGAAATGCATTCGAACCAGAATAACTAATGTATGTATTATTGACTTTTGTTGGAATTTCCTCTTCCTTAAAACATTTAATCTTTTAATAATGAGCACATGTGTCTGAATGGCCACAGCTTTATCAGCCGCTCTAATTTTGCAATTTCAAAGGTTTTGCAGAGAATTGAATGTACAAATTTAAACCTCTTGTTATATTTTAGCAAGCAGACAATAAGATAAAACACATCCTGTTACGATAATAATTTACTCCATTTGTGTATCACAAGAACAAGAACAAAATATAAACAAATAATTTAAAACATTCACAGAACAACAATATTAATAATAAACAGTTTAAATGGCCCTCCCTAAAATTTTGTTATATTGTGTATCGTTATTCTTCTAATCTCGTGATATCTTACCTTTCAAATTCATAATGATGTTAATGTGAGATTAAATGAGAGATATATTGTGGTAGCACTCTGTAAAAACGCAGGCGTCTTTGTAACCCCGCCCTAACGCTTAAGAAGACTTCCTACACTCTTGTATTGGAATAATATTTATAAGGCATGTATTATCCAACACTGAATTGTACATGCTATTAAAAGCCAACTCACAAAGGTTCAAAATGAAAAATATAGCTTTCTTCATAAACTACAGCAATGTCACGCCCTTAGAGAAGGTTATATAGAGAATGTCCCACGAAACATCTACCAAATTTTAGATGGGTTTTCGCTGGCTTATTTTGAGTGAATAATGTCACGTCAAGATGGGTCGCGATTTAACGGTTAAGCACTTATGCTTAACGTAATTTGCGACGTAATTTGTGTAAGTGGGATCTCTTTTGCATAAACGTTCATATATTTTGTGTTTCAGAAATGAACTGAATATTTTACTCGACATACAGTTGACCTATCAGTAACCGTTTCTGAGAAATTTTGTAAAACGCCGGCTGCCTTAAATATAATTCAATTCGGAAAATGTGCATAAAGATACAAAAACGAAAAGTGTGTTTACGTTGTAGCTTACTGTTGTGTCTTAGGTATTCAGTTATTGCTTTATTTTTTTATTTTATTTGCCTAATTCGGGCTGCTTTAATAAGTACTCGTATTCGTCCATTTTCATTATATAAAACAAAAATAAAGTTCTATAATTGCCCTTTTGTCCGTTAATAGACACTATATACTAAAGAGAAAGGACTTCTGATACATTCTGTATAGCACTGAACACGTGCAAAGTGTAATGGTGGAATGATTTGCATAAAACTTTAATTTTTTTTTTTTTCACTGGTATGGCTTCGTAATTTTTACAATGACGTGCATGTTCCCTGAAATATCAAAATTTGAATATGTACCGAAACATGGCTTACCGCACCCCACGTTTCCCTTACCGTCGTTCGACCACCCTCGGTGCCAGCCAGCTTTGGGTCGCCGACAACAGGCACAGGTTTTACCACAAAGTCAGGTATTCAGGTATTAAATTATTCAGTCAGCATGTCTAAGGAAACGGTGCCGATGAAAGCCCGGACACCCGCGATCTCCTCTGCTTGGC
Organism: Reticulitermes speratus; assembly: GCA_021186555.1. Taxonomy (NCBI): domain Eukaryota; kingdom Metazoa; phylum Arthropoda; class Insecta; order Blattodea; family Rhinotermitidae; genus Reticulitermes; species Reticulitermes speratus. Next base: position 55,783,148 of record JAJKFL010000001.1, read on the forward strand.
GGCCTCCCACCGAAAGCAGAGGCACCCTGATGTACTGGCAACAAGTGCAGTAGCTCATGGCCAGTGTGCATCGTTGTTATTACGTCTCGTATATTAGCTGTGGGACTTACAAAAGACCTCACTGTAGGACAAAGGTTCGGCTATAATAACTTAGCACCGTGACACAGACGCGGTCTAAGCAGCAGACACATACTTAGCTATTGAACAAATTCCTTCTGGTTTTTCAGCCACAACCTTACTGACTAATCCCACATAATGTCCAGAGCCATTACACATTTTCACAACCTATTATCCTAACATCCGTTTAATATTACGGCACCAAACCTTGCGATCGAGTGTGTATCACGTCTCGTCTATTTTTTAGTGGTCTCGGGTTCAAATCTTCGCCCTAATACTGGCTATCCTAAATAAAGTCTTGTGGTTGTCCTCCCTTCATACAGGCAAATGACGGGGTAGTAACCTTGATGTTGATGAGATCTGCGCTCTTCTGGGATATTACGCGGCGTCGTGTGGTAATTGTTTACCGACGTTTCGGGACAACGTATCGGCCCCATCTTCAAGGGTCAAGAGTCCGAGCAGAAAATAAAGCCGGCAACGTTACGTCATGGTGCCGGCTTTCTTGATAGCCGTACAATCCACAGTACTCCACAGAAACAAAATGTGTGACTACCACGATAGCCCTACAATCCACAGTACTCCACAGAAACAAAATGTGTGACTACCACGATAGCCCTACAATCCACAGTACTCCACAGAAACAAAATGTGTGACTACCACGATAGCCCTACAATCCACAGTACTCCACAGAAACAAAATGTGTGACTACCACGATAGCCCTACAATCCACAGTTTTCCACAGAAACATGTGCTCACATACCCTCTTGTCCACAGACAATGTGCTCACTATAAATACGGTCTTCCCAAAACAAATGTGCTCACTATAAATACGTCTTCCCAGAACAATGTGCTCACTATAAATACGTGGCTTCCACAGAACAAATGTGCTTCACTAAAACGTCGCCAAAGACATTATTCTTCATAAAATACGGTGCTTGTGCCACAGACATTACTGTGCTTCACTAAAATACGGTGCTTGTGCCACAGACTTACTGTGCTTCACATAAATCGGTGCTTGTGCCACAGACATTACTGTGCTTCACTATAAATACGGGCTTGTGCCACAGACATTACTGTGCTTCACTATAAATACGTGCTTGTGCCACAGACATTACTGTGCTTCACTATAAATACGGTGCTTGTGCCACAGACATTACTGTGCTTCACTATAAATACGGTGCTTTGCCACAGACATTACTGTGCTTCACTATAAATACGGTGCTTGTGCCACAGACATTACTGTGCTTCACTATAAATACGGTGCTTGTGCCACAGACATTACTGTGCTTCACTATAAATACGGTGCTTGTGCCACAGACATTACTGTGCTTCACTATAAATACGGTGCTTGTGCCACAGACATTACTGTGCTTCACTATAAATACGTGCTTTGCCACAGACATTACTGTCTTCACTATAAATACGGTGCTTGTGCCCAGATGGCCGTTCGTTATACGGTTTCCCGTAGTCTCTAATACGGCGTGCCAATACCTCATCGGTGTGCCGATTATTTCACATATCTGTGGCACAAAGCTCACTATAAGTGTTACAGACATAGGCTCACTAATACTGCTTCACAATTCTGTGTTCCAAATACGTGTTGTCAGACTTACTTTCCTATATGCGGCACAACTTGCTCATATACGTCTCCACATTGTGTCCTACTGCCAATACGTTCCAAAAGTCTGTGCCCATTATCACAAAAGGTGCTGTGCGATACTGGCTCATATCGGGCTGGGAATTGTTAAAGTTGGAAACTATGCTCATTAAAGGTCGTCCACAGATACGGCTACTAAATGGTCTTGTGCCAACATTACTCTCACAAAATGTGTCACGAATAGCTTCACTATAAACGGTGCTTGTGCACAACATACTCTCACAAACGTGTGTGACACACGTGCCATAATCGGTTCCACAGACATTATGTGTACTATATACGTGCTTGGCCACAACATTACGTCTCCTAAAGGTGCTCCAGCATTACTGTCTTCACAAATACGGTGTTGTCCCAGCATTACGTCTCAATAAAAGTGTGTGCACACATAGCTACAATACGGTCTCCCAGACATATGTGCTCACTATAAATACGTGCTTCCCAGACATATGTGCTTCACATAAAACGTGCGTCCAATTACTGTGTTCACTATAAATACGTGCTTGTGCCACAGACATTACTGTGCTTCACTATAAATACGGTGCTTGTGCCACAGACTTACTGTGCTTCACTATAAATACGGTGCTTTGCACAGACATTACTGTGCTTCACATAAATACGGTGCTTGTGCCACAGACATTACTGTGCTTCACTATAATACGGTGCTTGTGCCACAGACATACTGTGCTTCACTATAATACGGTGCTTGTGCCACAGACATTACTGTGCTTCACTATAAATACGGTGTTTGTGCCACAGACATTACTGTGCTTCACTATAAATACGGTGCTTGTGCCACAGACATTACTGTGCTTCACTATAAATACGGTGCTTGTGCCACAGACATTACTGTGCTTCACTATAAATACGGTGCTTGTGCCACAGACATTACTGTGCTTCACTATAAATACGGTGCTTATGCCACAGACATTACTGTGCTTCACTATAAATACGGTGCTTGTGCCACAGACATTACTGTGCTTCACTATAAATACGGTGCTTGTGCCACAGACATTACTGTGCTTCACTATAAATACGGTGCTTGTGCCACAGACATTACTGTGCTTCACTATAAATACGGTGCTTGTGCCACAGACATTACTGTGCTTCACTATAAATACGGTGCTTGTGCCGCAGACATTACTGTGCTTCACTATAAATACGGTGCTTGTGCCACAGACATTACTGTGCTTCACTATAAATACGGTGCTTGTGCCGCAGACATTACTGTGCTTCACTATAAATACGGTGCTTGTGCCACAGACATTACTGTGCTTCACTATAAATACGGTGCTTGTGCCGCAGACATTACTGTGCTTCACTATAAATACGGTGCTTGTGCCACAGACATTACTGTGCTTCACTATAAATACGGTGCTTGTGCCGCAGACATTACTGTGCTTCACTATAAATACGGTGCTTGTGCCACAGACATTACTGTGCTTCACTATAAATACGGTGCTTGTGCCACAGACATTACTGTGCTTCACTATAAATACGGTGCTTGTGCCACAGACATTACTGTGCTTCACCATAAATACGGTGCTTGTGCCACAGACATTACTGTGCTTCACCATAATACGGTGCTTGTGCCACAGACATTACTGTGCTTCACTATAAATACGGTGCTTGTGCCACAGACATTACTGTGCTTCACTATAAATACGGTGCTTGTGCCACAGACATTACTGTGCTTCACTATAAATACGGTGCTTGTGCCACAGACATTACTGTGCTTCACTATAAATACGGTGCTTGTGCCACAGACATTACTGTGCTTCACTATAAATACGGTGCTTGTGCCACAGACATTACTGTGCTTCACTATAAATACGGTGCTTGTGCCACAGACATTACTGTGCTTCACTATAAATACGGTGCTTGTGCCACAGACATTACTGTGCTTCACTATAAATACGGTGCTTGTGCCACAGACATTACTGTGCTTCACTATAAATACGGTGCTTGTGCCACAGACATTACTGTGCTTCACTATAAATACGGTGCTTGTGCCACAGACATTACTGTGCTTCACTATAAATACGGTGCTTGTGCCACAGACATTACTGTGCTTCACTATAAATACGGTGCTTGTGCCACAGACATTACTGTGCTTCACTATAAATACGGTGCTTGTGCCACAGACATTACTGTGCTTCACTATAAATACGGTGCTTGTGCCACAGACATTACTGTGCTTCACTATAAATACGGTGCTTGTGCCACAGACATTACTGTGCTTCACTATAAATACGGTGCTTGTGCCATAGACATTACTGTGCTTCACTATAAATACGGTGCTTGTGCCATAGACATTAATTGTGCTTCACTATAAATCGCCGTAAAAAGGCTGATCGTCTGCGTTTCTTATAAACACAGCTAAGATGTTGCACAAGCACAAATTCCATACTTGTTACTTTATCACAGACACTTTCGAATAAATATAATATTGATATAATGCATTTATTTCATCCCTTGAAACATGGGAGCGGAAAATACTAAGAAAGATATGTCTCAGTAAAAGATCAAAATGGCTGGAGAATCCGAACTAATGATGAATTGCAGGTTATGTATAGAAAACCACATATTGTAACAACAATAAAAGTAAGAAGACTACAATGGGCTGGTCATGTGGTAAGAATGTCTGATGATAGGACTGTAAAGACAGTATTTCTGGGGAAGCCAGATGGAAGAGGAAAAGCAGGAAGACCAAAATTAAGGTGGTTAGACTGTATTGAGAATGATCTGAAGTTGATGGCTGTCAAGAGATGGAGGAAGAAAGCAGAAGACAGATCTGTATGGGCTGTCATTCTGAAGGAGGCACTGGTTAAACTAAGGGCCTTATGCCAAAGAAGAAGATAATACGTTCATTATCACTTCTCGGACTGACTGCTTGTCAGGATAATCTTAAGGAAGGAAACAAGGTATGTCGCAGATCCGTCAGTAGCAGAGAAAGTGCGAAAGTTTGCCTTAGGTCTGGTCACGCCGGTCAAGAACCAGTCTTTAACAAAGTACAGCTGCTGTTAGTCGCGTGATGAATTGTTCTGTCGGCTGACTGCAAGTGTGTCCGAGTGCCTGTTGTGCGTGATTCTGTGTGTGTCCGAGTGCTGTGTGCGTGATTCTGTGTGTGTCCGAGTGCCTGTGTGCGTGATTCTGTGTGTGTCCGAGTGCCTGTGTGCGTGATTCTGTGTGTGTCCGAGTGCCTGTGTGCGTGATTATGTGTGTGTCCGAGTGCCTGTGCGTGATTATGTGTGTGTCCGAGTGCCTGTGTGCGTGATTCTGTGTGTGTCCGTGTGCCTGTGTGCGTGATTATGTGTGTCCGAGTGCCTGTGTGGGTGGTTCTGTGTGTGTCCGAGTGCCTGTGTGCGTGATTCTGTGTGTCCGAGTGCCTGTGTGCGTGATTCTGTGTGTGTCCGAGTGCCTGTGTGCGTGATTATGTGTGTGTCCGAGTGCCTGTGTGCGTGATTATGTGTGTGTCCGAGTGCCTGTGTGCGTGATTATGTGTGTGTCCGAGTGCCTGTGTGCGTGATTATGTGTGTGTCCGAGTGCCTGTGTGCGTGATTCTGTGTGTGTCCGAGTGCCTGTGTGCGTGATTCTGTGTGTGTCCGAGTGCCTGTGTCCGTGTGCCTGTGTGCGTGATTCTGTGTGTGTCCGAGTGCCTGTGTGCGTGATTCTGTGTGTGTCCGAGTGACTGTGTGCGTGATTCTGTGTGTGTCCGAATGCCTTTGTGCGTGATTCTGTGTGTGTCCGAGTGCTTGTGTGCGTGATTCTGTAAACTACTGGTTCAGTTAATAAAGTGACTCAAAGTAAAAGGAACAGAATTGGAAAGGAGGTATTCGGTAATTCATTTGCTCAGATACTGGGAATTGTAAACAACACTTTTAAACCAACTTTTGTCCGGAAATCTTAAGAATAAAAGTACATAATGCTCTGGCACTCCCCATTCTTCTATATGGAAGCGAAATTTGGACCCTCAGGCAAAAAAGATAAAAAACGATTGACATCAATAGAGATGAAATTTTTCAGAACAGCGGTATACACACATTTTGACCACAAAAGGGGTGAAGAAATTTTGGAAGAATTGAAAGTAGAACCAGTTGACGGGAAACTAAGAAGATACAGTATCTCGAGGAAAAGCCAAATCACGATTGTAGCGCTGTTGGTGTGATACTGAGAAAATTCAACGTTATCAGTGCAATTTTATACGCGGATACGCTGCTAGTATGTACCTACAGTCTAGACATTGTTCAAAATTCGAACTTCTCGTTATTTTCTTATGCCTTACTTCCTGCTGGAACAACGATTACCGTTTTGTTTTCCGGTGGCTAATTATTTTTTCTTGTTCTGTTAGAATATAGAATCATATCATTAATTTTCTTGATATTAATTGAAACTACCGCTTAAAACCACCGTAGACCCACTTAGTGTCTGCATGCAGGCTGTCGGTTGCATCGATAAATGACCTAACAGCCTGAGCATAATTTGCATTGCAGCTTGTTGCCTTTGATCATCTGTTAGAACTAGTGACAGATGACAGCAATTTTGTTCATAATTTAGTGTCCTCATGCTTTTATTCCGCAGTAGCATTGCACATTTCATAGAAATATGATGAATGTCTGCCATTTGCAGTCGACGTTTTGTTATCGTGATTATTTTTTTACCCCCACACCTTGCATGTGTCTACATATATATATATATATATCATACATTCACGTCAGAGTTCCTGCAGGCAGCTCTTATGTTTCCGTGGATTACTTCCAGCTTGCAGCTCTCCTGTGTGATGAATTGCAGTAATTCTACCAAGCGCTCCGGTTGAGAACTCGCTCGGTTATTTCCACATAACACGGAACTCAGTGTACATGCCATATATTGCATCAGGTGATACTAAATACTCAAAATATCTATTAGCCTTCTATATAACCTGTGTTCTCTTCGTTTGCTTTCGTGTTTCATGAACTGTGTGACACACAGGAATATCACTTATGCCAGCAATATATTCCTTCGTAAGGACATACCATCATAAACGTATGCTTAAAATAAGACGCTGTGATATTTTGTGGTTAATTTTCATTAATTATTTTTAAGGAAGTCGTAAAGTTGATATATTAAAACTAATCGCCTCTTCCATATTTAGACGTAGGACATAAATATCACTCTCCAGTTTTTCTGAAACTGGCTCCACTGGAAAAAAAAAACGGACACTTTTGAAAGTACAAATTTTTATGGGCACTCCAGAAAATAATCATGCATTTATCTCATTCAAAATCAGTTAAATTGTAAATGTAAAAAAGTGTATCCTTCCCACATATTTACACGCTAAATATGACGAGCTTTTTAATGCCTCTGTGACACTTATTCCAGAAGCTTTGAATTATGAATTCGATAAAAAGGCTCTTCCTATCTACTGAGTACAACTTGGTCCTATTATATTGAGACTCTGCATAAAGTGCAACTGTGTCAGTAGGAAGGATGTACAATTTAGGGGCGTGTGTATTTAAAAACCTCTTCAGTAATGCGTATTAATTGTATTCTAACAGTTGGACTTCAGGTTAATACGGCGGTGATTTTGAGCACTATTGTCTTCTGTGGTGTGACGTCATCTAGTCTGTAGATAAGTACCTATCATTTAGTCCGTAGATAAGTACTTGTGTACCGGACTACACGGTAGTAACTTGAGAGTCTGTAAGTCTGCGAGCTAGTTAAGTATGGTCGCCATTTCTTTCACGAACTGTCTTGTAGTGTATGAACATTTATGGCGAAACTTCTTGCCACACGACTTAAAATCACCCAAACATCCTATATTGTTTTCTAGCCGCCCTTCGAATTTACAAGCATAAAAATAATGTAAACAAACAGCATTTTCAACTCACAACACTCAGTCAAACAACACGCACTATATTGTTCCCATATATTTTATATTGCAATATCACGTTGAACACTGCTACATGTTTCGATCCCTTATGGGATCATCATCAGGGAATTACATTAAAGTAACACTGCACAAAACCGAACTATCAATCCATGTACACAATAAAAAGATATAAAAATATCAACCAGTTGAAATATAGGCGTTTGTTTTGTAATGGACCCTGGTATAGGTGTACAGTGTTTTGGAGACAGCCTATGTATTTAAGGCAGGATAAGACAGTACTCACAGTATTTTCGGATACGGTTTCTTGACCAAGTTGATCAAAATATGCCAAGTACTGACAGTTGTTTTTCCGGTATTCTCAGACTTACATTGCTCCGTGACCCTCACAGTTTCACATCGTAAACAGAGCGTGGCGGTAGTCTGCAACCAATACGACATGAAACTGACAGTCAGCGCAAAGCCATACTATTCTATAGGCCTGTGTAGTCTGTTGCTTGTTATCGAAACTTCGCATAAGTGTGTTAGAAATATCTCTCCAAGTTCCAAAAAGAAGACGGAAGTAAGAAAAGAGCGATAAATTATGAAGCACTGAATTGCTTCACCCCAACTTAAAGACAGAAAACTGTGTTTGAGACATGTTTTATAGGGCTACAGGCTCAGGGCCAGTTGTGCCAGACACATAATAATCAGACCCATCGCCGCATCGGCAAAACTTCAAAAGCATCTCGGTTGAACACTTAAAATTACATCCCTATAAAATAAATAACTTTACTGAGAGGAAATATTATTATTAACAACTAAAAAAGCCTGGCATAATGAAACCATTAGGTATGATAGAGATCCTTTGGTAGTGCCAACAGGTGATGTTTTTATGTGGGCTGTTCGGTGCATTCTATAAGTGGATTTTGATCGCACGGTTACGAAGTGTGCCGTTAGGTTACTGACGTACCGACAGCACGAGAAAGTGTCGTGACAGTCGTGTGACCTCCGTGATAAATAATTTGTTGTCTGTCCTTAACATTAACGCTCTTCGGAAAATGGATCAGGAGTACCTGGAACGTTTTGAAATGTGATGCTGGAGAAGAATGGAGAAGTTCAGTTGGACCGATCGTGTGAGAAATGAAGAAGTGTTACATAGAGTCAAGGAGGAGAGGAATATCGTACATACAATAAAAAGAAGAAAGGCTAATTGGATTGGTCACATCTTGCGTAGAAACTGCCTTCTGAAACACGTGATTGAAGGAAAGTTAGAGGGAAGGATAGAAATGACGGGAAGAGGAAGAAGAAGGCGTAAGCAGCTGCTGGATGATCTTAAGGAAAAGAGAAGATACTGGAAATTGAAAGAGGAAGTACTGGATCGCACCCTGTGGAGAACTCGTTTTGGAAGAGGCTACGGACCTGTCGTAAGACAGACTGCAGAATGAAAGGCTACGGACCTGTCGTAAGACAGACTGCAGAATGAAAGGCTACGGACCTGTCGTAAGACAGACTGCAGAATGAAAGGCTACGGACCTGTCGTAAGACAGACTACAGAATGAAAGGCTACGGACCTGTCGTAAGACAGACTACAGAATGAAAGGCTACGGACCTGTCGTAAGACAGACTGCAGAATGAAAGGCTACGGACCTGTCGTAAGACAGACTACAGAATGAAAGGCTACGGACCTGTCGTAAGACAGACTGCAGAATGAAAGGCTACGGACCTGTCGTAAGACAGACTACAGAATGAAAGGCTACGGACCTGTCATAAGACAGACTGCAGAATGAAAGGCTACGGACCTGTCATAAGACAGACTGCAGAATGAAAGGCTACGGACCTGTCATAAGACAGACTACAGAATGAAAGGCTACGGACCTGTCGTAAGACAGACTACAGAATGAAAGGCTACGGACCTGTCATAAGACAGACTGCAGAATGAAAGGCTACGGACCTGTCGTAAGACAGACTGCAGAATGAAAGGCTACGGACCTGTCGTAAGACCGGCTAACGCTGATGTAAGTGTAACCTTAAACCACAGTCAGATGTTGTGGTTTCAATGCAGAATCTATTATTTTGTTTAATTACAGTGGAACCCGGTTATAACGACATTGGTTTGTGTGACACCTCGTCTATAACGTCAGATATTCTGTGGTACCAATTAATTCCTCACTGCTAACCATAGAGTTACACTACTCGGTTATAACGACACCCGTTTATAACGACACAAAATTTTCAGTCCCCTTCTTGACCTTATAACCGAGCTCGACTGTATATTAAATGAAAGCCTCGAACATGTTTGGCTTCGCGTATGAATACAGTACGTACATGAACTCGTTATGTTTCTCGCAGCAATATACACAGTAACTCATTTTAATTCTTCCCTTGCAGGTCTGATGATGAATACATTTTTGCACGCTAACACTGGAGACCCTGATGCAGCCAAGTTGAATGTAAGTCATAAGTTTTCATCTGTGTTATGCATTACTTTTTATCAATACACGAAAGTCTTCTCTATCCAATTAACAAGAAAACTATCTAAGAGCGGAGACTTGCTCGAAGCGGAAGGCGACTTGCCTTCCTGTGTTAAATCATTCTTGGGCGTGAAACGCATAGCTGGAATGTGAAAATTGTGACATACATTTGACATGGTGCGAGCTTGCTCTAACGGGTCTGTAGTCATGACTGAAGGCTTGACGTGCTGTTGTTAAGGATTGTTGCTGTTAGCAGGAGACGGCCCCCATCTGGGAGGAAGGACTTTGGTTTAGTGGATTTATAGGGACTGAACACGGACAGGCTGTAATTGCATTGACTGCCGGCCTCTGCGGTTGTTAGGAGGACCATTTCGACTAGGGGAAAGCGGGCCGTTCTCTGTCGTTAACTGCACCATTACGACTAAGAAAACTCTAGAATTTTTCAGTCAGGGTAACCTAAACACTTAATTGTTCTATCGGCTTGGCCACCGTGACTGGTTTTCTGACCATTGGCAACTGCATGCTGGCCTTGGTGGACACAAGTGTCCTCAAGGTTTCCGAAATAAGGAGTTCCCCGCATCACCTAACTTTAATTTGTAACCGTCAGACGTTTCGCTCTTAATTATCTCTTCTTAGTTCGTGTTATTACAGTACGCCCTCTGACACGTCGTAAGGTTTTCATTTCCTATACCACATACATAGATTAAAGCAAGAACTTATGGTGATGAAGGGAGTAATGCAGCGCATGCGTACGTACGTAAGTTTAAACCACTCCCCATTTCTATTGACATATTTTTTTTCCAATGGCGCAACAGCCCCTAGTGGGCCAGGGCCTTCTCAGTATCGAGGCTTCACCATCACACTCAGACACAACACACTCGGTAGGACTCCTCTACAAGAGTGATCAGCCCGACGCAGAGACCTCTACCTGACAACACACAACACTGACAAGAGACAGACAGCCATTCCCCCGGCGAGATTCGAACCCGCAATTCCAGCAAGCGAGCGGCCGCAGACCCACGCCTTAGACCGCACGACCACTGCGATCGGCCTCCATTTACATATAAACAGTAAATATGGTTGCAAACCACTTTTTGTTAAAGTTTTATTTCATACCAACAAATGCACATAAACATATAGCGTCAATAGTTTATTCGTAACTTCCCCCGATACGTATTTCGGCGTTTTAAACATTACATTAAGCTATGTAACATGTCTGATAATTTTATACTATTTTAATAATAATTTTAATAATAATCGTATTATTATACAATTTTGTATGCACTGTACAACCATTGACTACTACATGTGTATCATATTTACATAATACGGATGTTACGACGTATTGTATAAATATTTGGTCTATGCTAGAAACCTCTAAGACCCCCTGATGATGGCGGTTTAAAACGCCGAAATACGTATCGGGGAAAGTTACGAATAAACTATTGACGCTATTTGTTTATGTGCATTTGTTGGTATGAAATAAAACTTTCACTTAAGTTACAATGCACGGTAAATACAATATTACACTTTTTGTTAAGTTCCCCTACATACGTTGTTACCTAATTAATGTGCATAAAATACGAGTTCTTTGACATTTTCACTGGAGTCCGGCCTGCGTGTTTAAAAGTTCGCACTAACAATTCCACAGCCCGTGTTCCACTGTGTGCTGTGTGCTCGTGATGACCGAAGATATGGCACAACGATTGTTCTTAGACAGTACCGAGAGATGCACCGAGCTTCACCCACACACTTCTTTATCAAGGTGAAAATAGCACAGTACAATTATGTAAGGACTTATAATGTACATATTTTATCTGCAGTATAATTGTCACAGACAAATCTTCCTTAGTCGAATTGCTTTGTCAGTAGTTACAAAGAATTACGAATTTCTGAGGGATCCGAACTGAAAGGTATTGCAGTGAAGTCATCTAAACCTTATGTGTGTTTCCAAGTCTGACCTTTAACCCTTATTACAAGTGCCTTCTAACTCAAGCATAACTCACGCGATGCTGTCGTATGTTGTGTAGAATACGAGTATTTACCTGCGCTGTTGGCAGCACTGACTGGTCACTCTATGCTCCGTCCGCATTCATCGTGCCATAAGCTATTTCACGCACGTGTATCATGTAGCCGTCGTATTGTATTTAAATCAGTCATAACATTTCGTTTCGTCTAAGAATGATAAAAACAACCCGGTAATTCGGACAATCTCCTTGCACTCGTAAATGTCTTTAACTATTCGACCGGTGATTCCATCCGTTAAACATTTTGTGTTCCAAACGAAAACGAATCAACGTTTGTCAATGACGATGATAATTAGGGTTACGTTATGCACTGCGCTTGTTAATATAGTTGATTATGGCTCAGCAAGTTGGTTCAGACAATAACAGTTCTGACCTTTGCTCGAATGATGCCCGATTCAAATCTCGGATCATGATATCGCAAATTCTGAATGAGATTTTTGTGCCTTTTCGCAGCCTCTTCGGTCCACTGCTGAGGTAGAACCTAAAAAAGAGGCAAAGTAAATTTCTTAAGAAAATCCGAGCAAGTTCACCTAGTGTCTTCGGCCTGTAACATCCTCCGTAGATAAATAGCCACTGCAGTTGGTACAGTATCGTTTTTAGTGTATGACATATACGTACGTATCCTACATATGCATTTATTCCATTCTTCTTTCTTTCTTTCTTTCCTTCTTTCTTTGTTTCTTTAATTCGTTCATGCTGTCCATTCATTCATTCATTCAGTCAGTCGGTCAGTTTCTAATTGTTGTTTTTACTGAAATAGTGCTCAGTTGTAACACGAAACATACACGTGACTCAGCGAGTGAGATATATACTAGTATTTCCATATGATTCAGTGCAGAGCTCATCATGACAGAAAAGCTACGGTGGAAGCTGCACCGACAGAGAATACAAAATTATCATCCATGAATGACGATAAAACCCTCCGCCAAAAGCGAGAACTCCATTACTTAGAAACTTCGTCGCCTTTTTTTCACCATATTTCACACATTTAAAAATTCGCATCCAAAATTTTAGTCGGAAAAGCAGAAAGAAAGAGACAACTTTCAAGACGTAGACTTAGATAACAAGTTAATATTGAAATTGATTTTATATAAACCAGTATAAGGGCTGTGTACTAGGTTATTGCGGCATAAGACAGGGTTCGGTTGGGTCTTGTGTAGATGGTACCGACGTTTGGCTATCATAAAATGTGGGACGTTTCTTGACTAACAGAACAGCTGTATCTTGTTTAGAAAGACTCTTTTGCATATAGCACCTTAATTTACATGTCTGACCTGAAAATACAAGCAGATAATTCCTCCGAAACATTGGTAACCACTACCAAGCTACACGATAGCATGACCCAGGCGAACAAAATCATAATTTTTGCGTCCGAATCCCTCAGATCTCATCCTGTTTGATAATTATTAATAATTGTCACCGTTAAACACTGATGGCAAAACAGTTGCGCACCCAGAATTTTCATTGGAGGGGAGGGAGGAGGGCTGACCCTGAGGCTATATATAATTTATGTTTGATTTTAAAAATTATGTTATAAAAATCATGTTGTAGGTAACATAACACTGTTTGCAACTGAATTTATATACATACAAACATAACTGCATGTTCCATGACTCAATCACAGTGTCCCTTTTTGTTTTTTTTAATTTAATTAATTTATTTTTCAAAACTTCTCATGTACTGTCATCAGCCGATTTCAGTGGCTGATTTCGGCTGAAGGGTAAATCACGTAAAACTTTTGATATCATAATATCTACAAAATCTGTGTTTTTTTAAATATCGATTTTCGGAGGTTTGGGGGGGGCTGCAACCCGGCACCTCCCCCCCAACCTTGGGTGCGCCCCTGTGGCAAAATAACATTTAGTAGGCCTACAGCAATAAATAAAATATGCTGGAACACTTCAAGGTGTTCCTCTTACATCTCCTTATTATACAGACCGTGTGTGCCTTCGTCTCGTCTCCACAACCCCTGTCCCCCCCCCCCCCCGTGCCCACAGTGACAGATAATGTGCGCCACATACATGTAATATACTGCTTGAAATTTACCCACGTTTATAAGCTATTATTGAAATGGGAAGTTTTTAGTGGCACAAGGTGAACAAATTGCTAGTGCCTAAAAATGTCTGTAAAAAAAGAGAGACTGGACGGAAGTTTTATAAATTATGATGCAGAAGGAAGACTAAAAGCGTCTCCGACTCTTGGATGATATTCTTCTTTCTTTTCTCTGGTTCTTGATATGTGACGGTCGTGCTGCATTACGTCTGTGTTCACATACTTAACGGACGTCGTAACGGCACCACAGACACACATCACATGAGCGTGTTTCGTAAAGAACACTGCTTTAAAATGCCAGCGTATAACAAGAAATATTATTTATATCCATTTATGTTTTATTATTGCTCTTTTCTTTTATAAGAAATAGAAGAAGAGAACAATGGTCGATTTACAACAAAAAATAGTTCTTTCCCTATATGTTATAAATTTTACAATAGTCGATTGCCAGATAACTGTTGGTCAGACTTAACTTAAAACAGCTGAATCGGTGAAAGTGTTTTGATCTTTGCTGAGATGCAGTACTCGCTGTATTCCATGATTTATAGATGCTATCTAACCTCAGCTTATACATGTCCATTGTTCTTTAAATTTTCGGATTAGTGCCTGTAAGTACTTCAAAAGCTCGCGTTTTATAGTCGAGATCATTCTAACAAATGATGCTACCAAACAACAACCGATCCTATCAGGATCATTTTCAGTAAGAAATACTGTTTAAGAAAGAAATATGCAAAGAACTCAAATAAGATCCGGAGGTTAGTACGCCTTTATTATATTCTGTAAATGACTTGGTGTGTAAATGTTTGTACTTCTTACTGCAATCATTTCGGGTCACATGTCTCTTTGGGAATTCAGTTACAGCTGTGTAGTCCAACTGAGTAAATAGTTAGACTGCCGTAGTCCTTACGGGACAAATTCAGAATGTGTCTGTGATGCTATCGAAGTGTTTGTAGTCATCAGTTAATGTCTACAGCCATATAAAATAAGCTCTGAATTAAGTGGAATCCCTTTCATTCTTAGTGATAATTTGTCCACACTTTCTGAACAGCTAATAAACACAGAAGTACAGATGTCTGTCGCTTAACAAACGCTGTCTTAAATGTGTCAGATTTTCCATAATTCCAAATAAGGGTCAAATAAAAACCAGAAACTGACAGGTTAAGTCTGATGTGACAACAGCTTTTTTCACGCCATATGTCAACTACGTGTTTCCAAAAGCTTTCTTTATCGTCCAGCCTAACATGGAGTACAATAATGTGAGCTACTTCGTGTTGCTGGATGATAATTTTAATGTACAAACTGATAAACCTGTTAAGATTACAGAAGTTTAAATGCTGGATCTGTTACGTCCATTCTGTGTGTTATAAAGTGTAGTATCGTTGTAGTATGATTTAAGGTTGGCCTTCTTTTGTCACAACTTTGTCGTATTGTGGGGTGAAGCTGGCTTTGCTCAGTCAAGCGCCTTCTAATCATAGTTTTCTCCTTGTAATAAGGTACAGCAGTCCCATTACAGACCTGGACAGGCCCTTAGGGTTCCAGGAGGTTCAGGCTCCCAGATTTGTAGACAGTCGGCACATGAAGGTGGTAAGGTTGTCAGCCGTATGTACCAGCCGCCTTTACCCCCAGGAAATATTCCTGGTACTCATTTCTGTTAGAGACTGAGTCGACCTCAGGGCCATAGTGAGACCGTTACGATTATGTCAATGAACAATTCCAATGACACCAACAGCAATCGAACCCGCAACCTTCCGGCTTGTGCCCCCTCTTATAATAATGTAACACCCTTACTGTCTCGTATTTCTGTCAGAGTGACAATTACCGAGGGCGACATTATACACAAGAACTTGAGCTTTTGCAGGTGTATGTAATAACACACTACTGCCTGGCACATACAAATAAATTATAATTATTAAACTGATTTCAAAATCATGAAATGTGGCAGTCCATATGATTATTATATAGGCTTGTTTTTCACGGTTCTTTGTTACGGTTTATGTACTTTAGCCCACTTGGAGTCTTGCCGACTCAAGACATTTTGGTCTTAATTTGTTGCACCACACTATATATACTGTCCAAATTTTGTAATCTGCAGTTCAGTTTCACCCTCATGTCTGTATTCTCCCAAATAACTGTGAATGTTTTGAGCAACATGTTTCATAATTGTCCTGCGCCTACAAAGAGCGCGGTAATCTCCCCTTTATACTTTACTTACGAAAAGTTTCACATGGAGTTGCCATGTGGTAATTCAAGTCATTGTTGCAAGAAGGTGCTCTGGGAAGAAAAAATGACACCAGCAGTTACCTGCAGGCCTATCAGGCTGAATATTTTATTTTGAAATGGCGCAACAGCCCCTAGCGTGCCAGGGCCTACTCAGTGTCGAAACTTCACGATCATCACGCTCGATAGGACTCCTCTGGACGAGTGATCAGCCCGTCGCAGAGACTCTATCTGACAACACACAACACTCGCAAGAGACAGACATCCATGCAACCGGCGGGATTCGAAACCGCAATCCCAGTAAGCGAGCAGCCGCAGACCCACGCCTTAGACCGCGCGGCCGCTGGGATCGACATCAGTCTGAATATATAAGCTGACAATATTACGAAAATTATAGTAATCTAACGAACAACTATAATACTGCATAGTGCAATAGGCCTAATGGTCCTGTTTAGCATCACGGAGTACACCCCTACCTGAGAAGCGAAGCACCGATTAACCATTCGTGAATCCGGAATTTAATTTCAGAACTGACTCAAGACCACCTCTGGTCCTATCTTGAATTCCGCGTAGATTAATCCACTGCGCGCGCAGTTTATTTAAGTTGCATTTGAGTGTTAACTTTTCTTAACGCCTACTGTAGATCCTTCAAATAGGACTGGTCTTTCACCTCAGATTTCCCGACCAAAATTTTGGACGCGTTACTCGCTTATATCATGCGTACTACATGCCCTGTCTACCTCTGAGGTTGAGATAGGCAGGTTTTAGTAGAGTATACATGTGTATGTGTGTATACGCGTATATGTAATGTTAGGAAGATGAATAGATGAAGGAATGTAGAGAGATATAATTTTATAGGCAAATATGTAGCCTATGTGCACAGTCAGTACTGCCAGTGATCGGTGCTGTTAGGTTTAATATTTAAAAAGAAAACTGTGACAAGACGTCACTTTCATATCACACGCACAACTGTTCATCTGAGCTACGCGGACGCTATGTAGAGCCTTGTCCACAAATGTTTACATTTGAGGGAAGTGATGTTTTGCCTTCAACTGTACTTCACAAGCCAGTCGCAGTTCTGCGCATGCGCATACTGACTAATCAACAAATGTATAAAAGCAATAATAAAACAATGACCCATACTTAGATCGACTATCCCAAACCTGCTTTGTCTTAATTACAAGAAAAGATGTGGATAAAAGTTTGACGCTAGCTGAAACCTAATAAAATGTGTTTTCGTTCCTGATAATGCTATTGGCAAGACTTCCCACCTGTGAACTAATAAAGTCATGGCTCCAAACATTTTGTTTTGTTTTTGTTTTTACCCGGCGCAGCTCGTATAATGACAAAGGAGTGTACAATGTGCAGCGCGCCGTGTGACATGTTTATGGCTTACCGAACAACTTTATCTTACGAATATAACCCCCGCCGCCATTTTTACCCACCAAGAACTGGCGTTACCTCCACGCACCTCTGCAGTCTACAGTGTACGGAAACCTGACACGTGTCGCCAGACAACAGGTTTAGTATAGTTAGTTAGTTAGTTAACGATGTTAGGGAATCCGCAAGTTGAGACGTATTCGGAAGAACCGGCTTCAAGCCTCGGCTGGGAAACCGGTGAGCCTACTGAGGGCTCGTGTGGTTGTCTCAGCTTTTTATAGACCGAGGAAAACCATGAAAATCCTCAGTCAGGATAATGCGTCTCGACCCGAATTTCGGACCCGAAACACCCCAAATACGAACTAAGAATATTACCTTCTGCGTCTGTGTATTCGTTACGTTAGGCTGTACTGTTGGTGTAACCAGCCCAGTGGCCGCGCGGTCTAAGTTTTTTTTTTACATGGTGAAGGGCCCCGCAGCAGATGCTACGGACGCACCACAGCCTTAAGGCTTTTTGTGCAACCCTATGTGGAAGATGAAAATGAGCAGTTTTTTTTACCAAGTTTTACAAGGAATGGAGCACCAGTGGAATGAAATTGACAGGGGAAAACCGACAACTCGGAGAAAAACCTGTCCCAGTGCCACTTTGTCCACCACAAACCCCACATGGACTGGCCCGGGATCGAACCCGGGCCTCCGCGGTGAGAGGCCGGCGACTAACCGCCTGAGCCATGACTGTCTCTTGCGAGTGTTGTGTGTTGTCAGGTAGAGGTCTCTGCGACGGGCTGATCACTCGTCCAGAGGAGTCCTACCGAGTGTGGTGTGTCTGAGTGTGATCGTGAAACCTCGAGACTGAGGAGGCCCCGAACCACTAGGGGCTGTTGCGCCATTGGGAAAAAAACATCGTGTAACGAAGAGCGCCTGCGATGTTAAAACACGTTAGGAAGAATGTTTAGTGAGTTGTTCGTTAGCCCGCTAGACCTTCGTGTCTTCGTAGATTGGGAAATTCAGAACAGTAAATGTCGGGCATGCAGCCAATGAAACCGCTGTGAGAAAGAAGGATAGAAAATAAATGGAAACGAAAAATTGGCTTGAATTGCTGCATATGAATTGAGTGACTTTGGACAGGCGTTAGAACTGCAGTAAAGAGATAAAACAAAAGAAATTCTCCTGTGTAGATTTATAAATATTGTTTTATTTAATTCGTCGGCACCCACCGGTGTAATTCCTGCAAGACACCTGTGACTTACTAACCGACTCACCAATTAGTATTATTTATCGATCAATTTAGACTTGGTTTTTAATTCCTATTTATAATGGATAAATTAAATACATAAAATAGACCATCGCTTACAGTTAGGTCTGTCTACAATATGTTTGAGAAGAGGGTTAGATTAGAGTCGCCGGCCTCACACCGCGGAGGCCTGGGTTTGATCCTGGGTCAGTCCATGTGGGATTTGTGGTGGACAGGTTTTTCCCCGAGTACTTCGGATTTTCCCCTGTCAATTTCATTCCGCCGGTGCTCCATTACACGGAAAAACTGATCATCTTCATCAGAGGGCTGCACAATAAGCCTCAAGGCTGCGGTGCGTCCGTAGCATCTGCTGCGGGGCCCTCCAAAAAAAAAGATGGATTAGAAGATGTTATTAAAACGGGTCTTAAACGAGTGGCGTGTGACGATATAACCTGCACTGATCTGGATCAGTGCAGGTTCCAGTGGCTGGATGCTATGAACGCTGCTATAAAGATACGAATTCCATTAACGCCAGAACACCTCTTATCTAGTTGAGCAACCATCAGGTTCTCAAAGAGGACTGCTGTACACCAAATTAGTTACTGTACGTAGCTGATTATGATCTTGTGAAAAATCATGACCGCAAGCATCAACTTCACGGTCTAGCTGCACTGGTTCTCTGTCATCACAAGGCTCTCATTTGATACACGTGTCTTTTTATCGGACTTCCAGTTTCTAGTTTATGGCTGCTTAAAGTTGATTACCAATTGTAGAGGCTCGAATAGATTATGTGGATTATCATGTCCATTTAGGTCTGTTGATCGGAAAGACAGAGCCATATCATATTCCAAGGAATTGTAAGGGCATTCTTTCGAAACAAGTAATAATCCCCCCACATGGGGCGACAGCCCCTGTGAGCCAGGGTCTCCTCGTTATCGAGGCTTCGCGGTCACACTCAGACGCACCACACTAGGTAGAACTCCCCTTGACGAGTGATCAGCCCGTCGCAGTAACATCAGTAATAATAATTTAATAATCGTACACCTAAGTGTCCAGTCCTCTCTCGAAGTCCGCTCTAAATCTTTGCTTCCATAATCACAATTCTTCAAATTCTCTTACTTTCTTCATGGATCAGAGCTCATTTCTGAATCTAATAGTTGTTCAGCCAGTCAGAGAATTTCCAGCATTCTATGCAACCGCAATCGTGTCAACAAAAGCCCGTACCAAGGTCATATGTAAAATTCAGAACATACTCCTTTTCTTTAAGGGAAAGTTCTACAACGAACCCCCCCCCCCCCAACTGGAGGACCATCTCCTGTCGGCTGTCCCAACTATTCTTCACGTCTGGAAGCCGTCTTCTCCGTCCGCAACCTGAGCCCCCCATGCTGTGATAACAAAGACTTCTTTTATTCTATACCATATAATATTGTTGTCACTTCAGTTATAAAGCGTCCTAACGAAGACGTCTTACACTTGGGATTACCATGTTTGTGGACTTTATCCACCATTTTTCATTGAAAATAAAACAGTGGTTCATGAACTGGACCTTCCGTGTCCGCAGGTTAAAGGGCGGGGTGGCGGCTTCTCAGCTGAGTCCGACAGAAAGAGCTGTTCTCAGTTGCTGGTCCAGTTACTGAGATTAGCTCTATTAATTTATCCTACCGTTTTCGATTGTGTTAATAATTTTACAAGTAAGTTTTCATTTGTGTTAAATTGTGTGGGTTACTTTACGTACCACCAGGTCTTAACATTGAACAGTTCTACAGGGTGCTGACATTGTGTTTATGTGTTTTGTACGGAAGTCAGAAGAAACTGCAACTTTTACCTTATGCAGTATCAACTGGCTAGTTTTTTATAACCGAGGTGGAGAGTGTTTACTGCGCGGTACGTACTGAGTCCTTGTATAAAACATATTACGTTTCGTCTTTAAAGGGTTAATCCTGATGACCATACTTTGACCGGGGCACTTTACCATAAAGCGACCCTGCCCGTGGCCAGTGCTACGTAGGTCATGAATTCAATGACGCTAATCATTTATACTTACGTGACGCACGTTTATACTTACGTGACGCTAATCATTTATACTTACGTGACGCACGTTTATACTTACGTGACGCTAATCATTTATACTTACATGATACACATTTATACTTACGTGACGCACATTTATACTTACGTGACGCACGTTTATACTTACGTGACGCACGTTTATACTTACGTGACGCGCCTTTCTTATGTCTGCAGGAATAACAGCGACACCGAAGCTTGGAGCTAATTCCAGATTTTTGTCTGAAGATAATTCGAGACGGAGTGTCGCATCCCTTATTCCTTTTAATGCGGTGAGTAAGGCTGATTGTGTCTTTGTGCTTCTGGGTGCTTATGTGTCCTCAAAACGTTCAATTGAATTAAGAACCTCATCCTGTTAACTTGAAATTTTCGTACAAGTTATACGCCGAATAGCAATTCATAGATGTTGCCCATTTTGAAAGAGTGGTTTTCTTTCTAGCTTTAGTACATTTAGCAATGTTTGTAACTGCAGATATTATATAGAGCGACTGGGAATATAAATCTGAAATATGAATTTTGAAGCAGGTGAAAGGAAGCGACCTTGGCCCATTTAAAGTTCTATCACAGAATGTACCTCTTGGTCTACATTGTAACTCCACATCAAGTAGGTCCTTGTCACCACGGTGGGCCGCGATAGGTTAGTCAGCATACGGGCTGGACGGTCCTGGGATCGAATCCCGGTGGGGGGCGAAGCGTCCGCGCCCCTCAAGACCTGCTCTGGGGCCCACACAGCCTCCTGTAGAATGGGTACCGGGTCTCGTTCCCGGGGGTGAAGTGGCCGGGGCGTGGCTTTAACCACCCACCCCCATCTAGCGCAGAGATTAAAGAAAGAGTACAGCTGTACCTCTACTCCTCCTGTGGGGCTTCATGGCCTGTTCTAGGGTATAGTTCACCCTGTCACCACTGCATGGCGCATCGTCGGGTTGCGGATGGAAGAGAAAGCCTACAGATATGAAGGGTAGCTGCGAATATATCGAATACATAGGAGGGGACATCTGAAAAGGGGTAGGCCTCCAGCTTGGTGGTTGAGCCAGGGGCTCACAACTGCTCACCGTAAACAATCAGAATGTTACGAAATGTTACACCAGGCCTCGGACTTTAACGGATTCTTTGGAACGATTGCTGTAGAACTGTTCGCTTCCTAAGAAGGACCACCTGCATGCAGTTAGTTATTTTGGTAAATACACAGACCAGCATATGGGCTTCCTCTTAAGTCGAGAATCCACCTGGGTACCAGTTGCGCACCTAGAAGCTTTCGGTGGGGGGGGGGGGGGGCTGACCTTGAGGCTATATATAATTTATGTTTGATTTTAAAAATTATGTTATAAAAATAATGTCGTAAGCACAACATAACACTGTTTGCAACTGCATTTATATACATACAAATATAACTACATGTTCCGTGACTCAATCACAGTGTCTTTTTGTTTTTTTTTTAATTGTATTAATTTATTTTTCAAAATTCTAATGTACTAGTCATCAGCTGATTTCAGTAGCTGTTTTCTGCTGAAGGGTAAATTACGTGAAAGTTTTGATATCATAATATCTACAAAATCTGTGTTTTTTAAATTTCGGTTTTGGGGGATTGGGGGGGAGCTGCCGGGCTGCAGCCCCCCCCCTCCCCTTGGGTGCGCCACTGCTCGGAACCGCCCAGATTCGAAGTAGATGTGCTACTACCCACTCCTGGTACTGTGCCATTGTAAATAAGTTAAACTTAATGTTTAACCTTTTATATTCATTGCAGTTACATTTAGATAGTCTTGTGCTGTGCCTGACAGAGCGTCTGGTTCACAGCCACGCACTCTACCTTCACAGCCACGCACTCTACCTGCTTACAGCACACGTACTGCAGAAACAATCTGAACTCCCGAGTTCCAAGAACTTCTCCACTGATTTGGTCATTCCGGAAGTAATGCATGCAGCAGCACGCTGCTTCTCCTTCGCCAGTTGACCGTTCTGCGATGCCAAAAACGGACGGTGCCTTCGTAGTCTGTTTGGAGTATGATGTGGTGTGGCATAGTTCTTCACAGGGGTCAGAATCACGATATAAAGTGCGTAGGCCTCTGAAAGACCGCATTGGGAATTTGTAATGATCATCGGACTGTTTAAAGTTGAGGTGTTTAGCGGTCAACATTGCCATATAGTTTGAATATGTAGTTTGGACGTATGACATTCAAGTGTAAACCGATATATATATATCAGCCGTTTTATATATATATATTACGTCTGCATGAAAACAACTTTGATTTTATACTTGGTACTGCTACCAGTCAGGGGTGGGAAAAGTCTGCTTCATAGGAGGTAAATGGAAAATACAGAACGTTTCTTTTCGAAACGTTCTGTATTTGTTTGAATTCTTAGATCTAAATGTAACGCTGTTAAAAAGAGGCTTCGTGTAGCGTTGTTTAATAATTTTTGCCCGGTGCAGTAAAATTGAAACACAATTATAAACTAGAAAAGGAAATATTTTTTAACATAAAGGAGGAATCAGAAGTAGTACAGGATATACTTATGGCTAGCTGGTGATGAGATTAACTGTCTGGATTTAGACTTACGTGATGTAAAGTGTCTTAATATGCGAGTATGCTTAGGCATGCCTGTCATGTTTTATACACGTGTTATGTTCACCGTGCACTTTCATTTAATGTTTTGCAAACCAACTAAATGCACGTCTAATGTCACTATTTGTTATAGTTAACAACTACCCTACACAAGTTTCAGTCCTTCATTGACCAACATCAGAGGGCCTTTCTAACAAACTACATTTTATACGTCTATAAGTTCAGGCATTATCGTCTATAGTCAGATCACTTTTAGTTTTTGTTATGTTATAATAACCTTTTAACAATTGGATATGTTTAAAATTGTAGAATATGAGACACTGTACAAAATCTTAAAAAATTAATAAAGTACGTAGTTAGTACGATAGTGTTGCTATGTAAATCGTATATACAGCCACTAAAAGCTTTTTAATTTTTTAAGATTGTATACAGTGTCTCATATTCTACAATTTTAAACATATCCAATTTTTAAAAGGTTATTATAACATAACAAAAACTAAAAGTGATCTGACTACAGACGATAATGCCTGAACTTATAGACGTATAAAAATGTAGTTTGTTAGAAAGACCCCCTGATGATGGTCCGTGAAGGACTGAAACATATGTAGGGGTACTTGTTAACTATAATAAATAGTGACATTTTTTTTTCCAAAAACAAACCCTATTTTACATGTGTATATTAGGGTTAAAGTTTAACCAAGTACATATAATAACAATATTGTTACTTACAATTTTCTATTAATATGGTGTATAAAATTAATGAAATGCTTTTTGACAACAGTTTCTACTAAATACATTGTATAGTGGCTTATGGTAACTAATATTACATTTGTTTAAGTGCATTTGAAGGCAAAATCTCCTGTGTCCGAATATGGGGCAATCAAATAATAGACATGAATGTGCATTTAGTTCGGTTTGCAAAACATGCCTGTCATGTGTTGGATTTGCACAAATATTAGAACGGTTGTGTGCTTAATATTGGTACGTAATATCTTTTGTGTTTTACAAAGAGCGAATAATTGTTATTACGTCTGTACCTGTAATATTTTCAATGGTTGCAGTAATACCTGATGCTAATAAATGATTTATTTTATTTTATGTTATTTCATCACGAAATTCATGAAACTAACGTACGTGGACGTAACGTTTGTCCGTCTGTATGTCTTAATTCAAAATACTAAACGGTTTTTCGTTTAAATTTGGCATCTGTGTTTTTATTTCTGTTACAATCCCTACTTGATACCTAGTTAAGATCATACGTTGTTCTTAAAACAATTAACTGATATAGTCTGTACCATAAACAGCATGCCTAATCAATCAGTATATTTCGACACGGTTATTGTTTAATGGGAGGAGCTTTCAAGACAAACATTTAATTCCTTGCTCTGTAAGTAATATTCTTGATCTGTAGGACCTAAGAGCACACTGTGTAACAGGCCACGTTTATTGGCCCAGTCCACAAGGCAGTGGTATATATCGTGCAAGTACAATAAATGATAATCAAACCGATGAATGTTTTGTGTAGCCTACTTCAAGGTGTAGAACATGTTTAGACGTTAGTCCTGTCTGTTACGTAAGAACCTGAAGGAAAATGATAGCTTAGGGTGATCCTATACAGTGCCTGTCTGTCATAATCCGGCGTTTCTTATCAATACTTTATCAAACATTTTTAGAACTGGGAAAGAGAATAGAAAAATATAAAATAATAGATAATAGGTGACAGACTGCCTACAGTTACATTTCTCTGTAGACCAGAGGTGGACGTCTGTCTGTATACATAGCGATGGAGACCGCTCGTAAGATTACTGTGAAACGGAAAGAGATGAAGGAAACAGTTGAGGGCAGAAATCGAAATAGTGTTTTGTTATAACGTGGTCGCCGTCTGATGTATGTACACACGTTGGTCAGCCTAACGCTGATGTATGTACACACTGTCACGCTAACGCTGATGTATGTACACACGTTGGTCAGCCTAACGCTGATGTATGTACACACGTTGGTCACCTAACGCTGATGTATGTACACGTGTCAGCTACGCTGAGTATGTACACACGTTGGTCAGCCTAACGCTGATGTATGTACACACGTCTGAGTATGTACACACTTGGTCAACCTAACGCTGATGTATGTACACACGTTGGTCAGCCTAACGCTGATGTATGTACACACGTTGGTCAGCCTAACGCTGATGTATGTACACACGTTGGTCAGCTAACGCTGAAGTATGTACACACGTTGGTCAGCCTAACGCTGATGTATGTACACACGTTGGTCAGCCTAACGCTGATGTATGTACACACGTCTGAAGTATGTACACACGTTGGTCAGCCTAACGCTGATGTATGTACACACGTTGGTCAGCCTAACGCTGATGTATGTACACACGTCTGAAGTATGTACACACGTTGGTCAGCCTAACGCTGATGTATGTACACACGTTGGTCAGCCTAACGCTGATGTATGTACACACGTCTGAAGTATGTACACACGTTGGTCAGCCTAACGCTGATGTATGTACACACGTTGGTCAGCCTAACGCTGATGTATGTACACACGTCTGAAGTATGTACACACGTTGGTCAGCCTAACGCTGATGTATGTACACACGTTGGTCAGCCTAACGCTGATGTATGTACACACGTTGGTCAGCCTAACGCTGATGTATGTACACACGTTGGTCAGCCTAACGCTGATGTATGTACACACATTGGTCAGCCTAACGCTGATGTATGTACACACGTTGGTCAGCCTAACGCTGATGTATGTACACACGTCTGAAGTATGTACACACGTTGGTCAGCCTAACGCTGATGTATGTACACACGTTGGTCAGCCTAACGCTGATGTATGTAACACACGTCTGAAGTATGTACACACGTTGGTCAGCCTAACGCTGATGTATGTACACACGTTGGTCAGCCTAACGCTGATGTATGTACACACGTCTGAAGTATGTACACACGTTGGTCAGCCTAACGCTGATGTATGTACACACGTTGGTCAGCCTAACGCTGATGTATGTACACACGTTGGTCAGCCTAACGCTGATGTATGTACACACGTTGGTCAGCCTAACGCTGATGTATGTACACACGTTGGTCAGCCTAACGCTGAAGTATGTACACACGTTGATCAGCCACAACGCTGATGTATGTGCACACGTTGGTCAGCCTAACGCTGATGTATGTACACACGTTGGTCAACCTAACGCTGATGTATGTACACACGTTGGTCAGCCTAACGCTGATGTATGTACACACGTTGGTCAACCTAACGCTGATGTATGTACACACGTTGGTCAGCCTAACGCTGATGCATGCCACTAAATCTGCACATTTGAAATATGACAATGTATGTTCAGCTGAGAGACTAAGTCACTTTTTGTATCGGTCGATATATCACTAAAGGATAAGGCGTGAAGTGACGTGAAAAGCGACTGTGTTAGATTTGTCGAAGGAAGCAGTTAATAAGAAAGTTTCACTTGAGACACGTGTGATCCATTTCTCACTTGCACGAAGTTTCGTCTTGTCGTTTGTAATTGTCATTGTCAAAGAACGAATATATTCTTATCGATCTGTGGTTAGGCTACATGCTGTTCGGTTTCTGACGAGTGGAAGAATATAATATGAAGTTCATCGAACTCTGCAGCCGTGTATCGAGAAGACAAAAGAATCAATTGAAATTTAATTTGTACCGTCACTGCTCTGCTATTCGCAGCATTTCTCTGCACTAAAAATCAATTTTGGAGTAAAGTTTGTAACTTTTTTTGTTATTCTTTCTGAGATTTAGCTCAAGAAGACGTGTCTTGCATTATATAACAGACAGTGCAACTCAGCCTGAGGAACGGAACACTGCCATCTTTAGACATGAGACACGCATGCGCCGCTCATGACAACTGCCGATCAGTGCGCGCGGTTTGTTTCGATGACTGAAGAATGTTATTATTTTTGTTTCTTTGTCAGTTTTTTCTTCTTTTAATTCCATTCGTCTGTAAAACTGAAACTAGAAATCAAGGCACGTAGCTTTACTATCTCTGTCTTATTCTGTGTCATTCTCGGTGTATGTGCACATGTTTGTACGAACTGTGTGCAAAGAAAGAGGGGAATGTGTGTGGTCCCGCGACCCACTACAGTGAAAGCATTATCGAAGGAAATATATTTTCCCTATGGACGGAAAATTTACTGCGCTAATTAACATAGTAAGAGGGTGACTGAAACGTCATAAAAGGCGTGATATGATGAGTCCTGTAATTGTGGTACATTTCAATTCAATTCAATTCAATTCAATTCTAGTTTATTAATGTTCCAAGTCAACAGCCAGAAGGCCAATTACAGAAACAGCACAACATACAAACACAAATCAACAGCCAGAAGGCCAATTACACAAACAGCACAACATACAACACAAATAACAACGGACAGTAAACAAAACAAAATTAAAACAAACACAACCAAAATAAATAAACAAACAAAAAATAAATTACTTAAATAATTATTAAGAACACCTTCAAATAATGTAATAAAGTGTCACATCTGATGAAGTGTAACAAATCCCCTTCTGAAGACATCCAAATGATTGCAAATTAAATTTGCCGCAGTTACACACCGGCCGGAGGGACAATTTTTATAAAATGAACTAGAAACAAGGAAAAGTCTCGGAGGGTCCGAGTGGGAACTCGTAGACCAAGAATGTCCAAGGTGGATGGACAGGATTTAAAACCTATTTGTTTTGAATTATAATGGAATTTGGTCGAAGTCAGCTTTAGTTACTTCTATGACGCAGTACAAGGCTATTCTCGTCATTCGTTTCCAAGTCAGATAAGAAAGCGTTATATGTTGTTTTTCCATGGCGCAACAGTCCCTAGTGGGCCAGGGTCTCCTCGTTATCGAGGCTTCACGATGACACTCAGATACACCACAGTCGGTAGGACTCCTCTGGACGAGTGATCAGCCCGACGCAGAGACCTCTACCTGATAACACACAACAATCACAAGAGACAGACATCCATGCCCCCTGCGGGATTCGAACCCGCAATCCCAGCAAGCGAGCGGCCGCAGACACACGCCTTAGACCGCGCGGTCACTGGGATCGGCAACATATATATGTTGCCTATAAAAATATTAACATCTTTCACTGGTCTGACACACCACATTTTTTTTAATAGTATAATCCGCTACGTACGAGAGTAGTATTGGGTTTGTACCCCAGCGCGCGACTAGACAGTGGATGATTTGTAACCTAAGCTGAAGTAAATGCGAGATAAAGCATTTTTTATATGAATCTAATACTGAGAAAGAGAGCTCATGGGGGTAATTGTGCGTGACTTGGGGTTTTGAGTACAACAGCCGAAAGCATGAAGCCGCTAAGTAATTTTGTAATGTATGTTCCAAATATGAGGTAATGACAGATAGTTAAGCTAGATAAATTGCACTTAGCAATACCATACTTGGAGCCGGGTGTAATACGTTTCACAAAATGAATACGGAATAAGTATTATATAAGGGTTATGTATCATTCAAGGCGGATTGGTTAGTATACAGGTCAGAATACGTGACTAAGTTACGTGCATAGA
Organism: Reticulitermes speratus; assembly: GCA_021186555.1. Classification (NCBI taxonomy): domain Eukaryota; kingdom Metazoa; phylum Arthropoda; class Insecta; order Blattodea; family Rhinotermitidae; genus Reticulitermes; species Reticulitermes speratus. The sequence goes on from JAJKFL010000001.1 coordinate 55,812,351, forward strand.
AACCCCATACAGTGACTAAGATTGTAGTAATTTGTAAATACAGGCTGTAATGTACTGATCAACATCGCTTTATTTTGTCTGGAACTTTAGGTTCTCACGTTGCAAAGACTTTGTATTGTGAGTAATTAACGAAGACCTAGTTTTTATGCAGACCATATACTGCTGCCGCTACTACTACTATACTACTACTACTACTACTACTACTACTACTACAAAGAAAAGCAATCCCATTACGGGCCTGGACAGGTCCTTAGGATTCGAGGAGGTTGAGGCTCCCAGATTTCTAGACAATCGGCACATAAAGGTGGTAAGGTTGTCAGCCCTACGCACCGGCCGCCTTTACCCCTCAGGAAATATTTCTGGTACTCATTTTGTTAGAGGCTTGAGTCGATCCCAGGGCCATAGTGCGACCGAAACGATTATGTCAATGAAAAATTGCAATGACACCATCGGGAATCGAACCCGCGACCTTCCGGCTTGACTAAAACTACTAGTACTGATACTCTCCCAATCGATTAATCAGTTTATTTATTGATGGTGAGTGTCACAATTTTGCCGATGTAATCCGGGATTAGTACGCTCAGACCATAACTTGTCAGTGTTAAAACAGCAAACAGTATGTTGTTCAGCTTATAATCCTGTACTGCCAGTCTGCGGGTTGCATAAACGTCAATCTTGAGTTTTAAAAAGTAGACCGAACACTGCGGTGTTGTAGTTAACTTCGTATTTTTGTTCAGGATGTCTGGGTTTTGATCTTGGCTGGGAGACCATTTATTCTGACTGCAAATCATCTTGATTTTCTTCAGTTCCTTGACATATAACACGGAACAGGGCAATGTGACGGATCTCATATGCGTTGTCACGTGATTTCTGATTCACTAGTCACAGTCGCCTTGTCAGTTCGGCTGAAGAGCAACACACCGATCATCACAGCAGTTCAGTAAGGGCAATGACCCTGTTGTGCCATCTCGGAAGTTTGTGTACATGTTGGGGTGAAATTTGGTAAAACGAGTCTAATTTACGGTTGGAACAAATGTCAAGTTAATAGAATTCTGCTACTGGATTGTCGAGATTTATTGAGCTTGTGCAGAAACTTGTTGGGATATTTCTGTCTCACGGATGGCGACTTCGTATTGGTGGTCATACGTCACTCTTGATGTAAGGGTCAATGTACCCGCAGTCTAAGTTGAGTTTGTTATAGAAAACTGTATTATTTTTTATTGAGAGTTTGGGTGTCTATTTACATGGTGCTTCTCTGCATTCATTCCAACAGAATACACCTTTTGCTGTTCTTTATTGCCGCCATGACACATATTATTATTTGTAAGTAAACTTATCCGTGTTTTTTCGTGGTATTGGGGTGTTGCCCCACTACTTTTATATTGCTTTTTTCCTGCAATACTCTTTTTGTTTTGTCTTTTTATTGTTTTGTTTTTGTGTATTTGTACTCTTTTTGTTTTATTGTGTCTTTGCGCTGACTTTGTAATTGGCACTTTACTGTTAAGCCTGCACGTTAATAAATAACCATTGAACTGACTTGAATTAATTGAATTATATTATTATTATTATTATACTATAATTATCATGGGACACGCGGTGGCGCAGTTGGTTGAGTCATTGCGGTCGCGGGTTCGATTCCCAATGGTGTCACTGGAATTTTTCATTGACATAATCCTTTCGGTCGCACTATGGCCCTGGGGTCGACTCAGCCTCTAACAGAAATGATTACCAGGAATATTTCCTGGGGGTAAAGGCGGCCGGTGCGTAGGGCTGACAACCTTACCACCTTTATGTGCCGATTGTATATAAATCTGGGAGCCTCAACCTCCTGGAACCCTAAGGGCCTGTCCAGGCCTGTAATGGGATTGCTTGTACCTTTATTATTATTATTGTTATTGTTATTGTTATTACTCAAGCGAGTGTTATTAAAATTGAGGTTTAGACACATCACATACACACATATATACGTACAATATGGGTGTGGAGTGATGAGCTAGTCTTATAACGAAAGCTGACATGAAATATCGAATTGTGTGTATATATATATATATATATATAGTGTTTAGTATACAAATATATTCATGGATTTTATAATAGAAAATATATTCAAAATATATCTGAAAATTCAGTGCCCAAACTTCTTTCCCCGAAAATAGGCCACATTTCAAATCGGCCTTCATACCTGGTAACATGTTTTGCACCCAGTGTGTAGTTTCGTGGCAGTCAGTTGTCCCCTTTCCTGTTTTATATTTGTCCGTTTACAGTCTTTATTTCTACGTATTTAAAAGTTTTATTCCGTTCGATGTAAGTTAAAATTGTTGAAGTATGAATCATTTTTTGGCAACGTTCTTCATAGTGCTGATGCAATTGCGACTGATGTTAAGGCCCGTTGGGTTTGAAGCTTATTTCCAGCTTAGTAAAGTTCATTTTATTGACCCCTCACTTGCACGTCTGGTTACGTTACGTGGCCGTACGTGCTGTGCGGGATCGCTCAGCACGTTGTGGTTGTCAGACATTGTCTGTGCAGTTGGGGAAAAAGTAACGTGATGTTGTCAGGTAAGGCGACTGAAGATGGCAATACGAGCATGTGTCAGTATCAGTCAGTGACGCAATATATGTTATGTTACGTAATTAGCTTGTAGGCTGCCAAATCAGTGAAGAGGTTTTTTTTTTATATTTTCAATTACGTGCATTATAACTCGCTTTTCCATTATCAACCAACAAATGCACACAATTGTTGTAGATTCACAGTAACATATTTAAAACACTAAACTCCTACACGTTTCGGACCTTACTGGTCCATCGTCAGGGAGTACATCGATTGTTGCATAAAACAATTACTTAACAATATTTTGTTTTATTGTATATGTAGAATCCATACTAAGTCGGTCCCTGTCACCACGATAAGTCGGTCCCTGTCACCACGATAAGTCGATCCCTGTCACCACGATAAGTAGGTCCCTGTCACACGATAAGTCGTCCCTGTCACCACGATAAGTCGGTCCCTGTCACCACGATAATCGGTCCCTGTCACCACGATAAGTCGGTCCCTGTCACCACGATAAGTCGGTCCCTGTCACCACGACAAGTCGGTCCCTGTCACCACGATAAGTCGGTCCCTGTCACCACGATAAGTCGGTCCCTGTCACCACGATAAGTCAGGTCCCTGTCACCACGATAGTCGGTCCCTGTCACCACGATAAGTCGGTCCCTGTCACCACGATAAGTCGGTCCCTGTCACCACGATAAGTCGGTCCCTGTCACCACGATAAGTCGGTCCCTGTCACCACGATAAGTCGTCCCTGTCACCACGATAAGTCGGTCCCTGTCACCACGATAAGTAGGTCCCTGTCACCACGATAAGTGGTCCCTGTCACCACGATAGGGCGGTCCCTGTCACCACGATAGGCGGTCCCTGTCACCACGATAAGTCGGTCCCTGTCACCACGATAAGTCGGTCCCTGTCACCACGATAAGTAGGTCCCTGTCACCACGATAAGTAGGTCCCTGTCACCACGATAAGTCGGTCCCTGTCACCACGATAAGTCGGTCCCTGTCACCACGATAAGTAGGTCCCTGTCACCACGATAAGTAGCCTGTCACCACGATAAGTCTGTCCCTGTCACCACGATAAGTCGGTCCCTGTCACCACGATAAGTCGGTCCCTGTCACCACGATAAGTAGGTCCCTGTCACCACGATAAGTAGGTCCCTGTCACCACGATAAGTCGGTCCCTGTCACCACGATAAGTAGGTCCCTGTCACCACGATAAGTCGGTCCCTGTCACCACGATAAGTAGGTCCCTGTCACCACGATAAGTCGGTCCCTGTCACCACGATAAGTCGGTCCCTGTCACCACGATAAGTCGGTCCCTGTCACCACGATAAGTCGGTCCCTGTCACCACGATAAGTCGGTCCCTGTCACCACGATAAGTCGGTCCCTGTCACCACGATAAGTAGGTCCCTGTCACCACGATAAATCGGTCCCTGTCACCACGATAAGTAGGTCCCTGTCACCACGATAAGTAGGTCCCTGTCACCACGATAAGTCGGTCCCTGTCACCACGATAAGTCGGTCCCTGTCACCACGATAAGTCGGTCCCTGTCACCACGATAAGTCGGTCCCTGTCACCACGATAAGTCGGTCCCTGTCACCACGATAAGTCGGCCCCTGTCACCACGATAAGTAGGTCCCTGTCACCACGATAAGTCGGTCCCTGTCACCACGATAAGTAGGTCCCTGTCACCACGATAAGTAGGTCCCTGTCACCACGATAAGTCGGTCCCTGTCACCACAACATGGCGCGTCCTCAGGTTGCGGATTGAGGAACGGCCTGCAGATATGGAGGGTAGCTGCGAATATATTGAATAAGCAGTCGCGGACAGCCGACAAGGGGTGGTCCTCCAGCTTGGGGGTTGGGCGAGGTGCTAACAACTCCTTACCGTAAAAAATTACCAAGTTACGAAACACTGCACAAAGCCTCGCACCTGTTTACGGGCTCTGTGGAATGCGGTAATGAACCTTCGGGTTCCATAAAACGCGGGGAATTTCTTGAGAAGCTAACGACCTGTTAGCTTCTCAAGAAGGACTGTGCTACATGGAGTTAGAGTATACGTGTATGTAGAACTGTGCTACATGCAGTTAGTTAGAGTATACGTGTATGTAGAACTGTGCTACATGGAGTTAGTTAGAGTATACGTGTATGTAGAACTGTGCTACATGGAGTTAGTTAGAGTATACGTGTATGTAGAACTGTGCTACATGCAGTTAGTTAGAGTATACGTGTATGTAGAACTGTGCTACATGCAGTTAGTTAGAGTATACGTGTATGTAGAACTGTGCTACATGCAGTTAGTTAGAGTATACGTGTATGTAGAACTGTGCTACATGCAGTTAGTTAGAGTATACGTGTATGTAGAACTGTGCTACATGCAGTTAGTTAGAGTATACGTGTATGTAGAACTGTGCTACATGCAGTTAGTTAGAGTATACGTGTATGTAGAACTGTGCTACATGCAGTTAGTTAGAGTATACGTGTATGTAGAACTGTGCTACATGCAGTTAGTTAGAGTATACGTGTATGTAGAACTGTGCTACATGCAGTTAGTTAGAGTATACGTGTATGTAGAACTGTGCTACATGCAGTTAGTTAGAGTATACGTGTATGTAGAACTGTGCTACATGCAGTTAGTTAGAGTATACGTGTATGTAGAACTGATGGTAATTGTCCGTGTAGTGAGTAGAACTGTTACACTGGAAGTTAAAATGTAAAAATTTGATATAAACATGAAAAGTTTAATATTTAGTTATTTATAAAATTATGTAGCCCTACATGAAGGAGGATGTAAATTGTATAGGCTGAATTAAGAAATTACAAATTAAGGTCCTACTGTACAAACACAAAATAACTCACGATGTTAATACTTAGATAAAGGTTAAAAGTTTGGAGGATACTGAATTAGTTACGATTTTCTGGTGAATATTTGGGCAACAATAGAGTTACTTTTTTCAGAGCAAATTGTGGCATTACGTCACATAATTCATAATGGCGTCCATGGAATCGTCGGTGACTATTTACCAGTCGACGCGGCATAATATTTTAGAAGATGTTAATCTCAACACTAACATGTTTCTGCTACAGTAGACGTCAATGTACAGCACACACACATATCTAAATATTGTCAGCATTCACAAATAGGAAGTAACACGTGAAACTGGAAGACTGTAAGGCTCATTCGAGATCTGAGGTGGGGTCCACAGGTTTAGAATGACTAAACGTAAAGGAATTGCTTTGAATTGCATATCTTGAGTTCTGGTTTCTTTTGTTGGTGTCCATTGTGCTTGTAACATGCTTCATTCCTTTAATAAGCTTGTTTGGATTCCAGACACAAACGATTGGTTTTACTACTGACAACCTAAGCTCCAGTCTACGAAACCAGTGCGGATAAAGTGGACGTTTCGGTCGTTTCACAGTTTTCAGTATAGTTTACAAACAGATTCATTGTTGAGCTCTGTACCTTTGTTTCATAATAGCTGGCATATTATTGCAGTTTAAACGTTAGAACCCTCAACGAGCAAGACACTCGAATTTTACAAAACATCCTTCTACATTCGCTGAACTTCCTGTACGATGAACGCAGGATGTCAGACATTAATATTTTATGTCACTGTCATCCTTAACCAGACGTGCTGTTATCCGTGACAGTACGTATTAATCAGCGATATGTTGACGGTGTTAAAGATCTTGTCTATTCAGTGACTGAACAAAGGCATGGCTTTCACAATATTTTGTTAAGCAGTTGTGTACAGTCCTTAATTGGTGAGGCTTGCAGACAGATTTCTCTCATTAGCTGTGTTACAAAACGGCCTGAAGCGGTCAGTTGTTATGAAGCCGAAGGAAAAACATGATACGTAAACTTTATATTATATACAGGGTGGATCATGTCACAGTCTTCATAACAACCAACAAATGCACAAGGTAAAATACATTTATAATGTATAATAAAGACCCCTACATATGTTTCGACAACAAGTTGTCATCCTCAGGGGGCTCATCACAAAGGAACACAAGACCGTCACATCAGTTTACACGTTCAAAACATCACACATTAAAAGCCCAAAACATATAAAAGTCATAATCATAGTTCACGATAATGCAATGTTAAAATGTTAAAAATGGTGAAACAATACACTTCTGGTGTATGCAGTTGTTTTAGGTCATGTGGCTGTGCACACGACGAGATCCACACACGATCGATGCAGATGCTCGTGTGCACAGCCACATGAGCTTAATACTTTAATATACTCAATATGGCAGAATCCGTAGTCTCAGCACCCTCCTAATAAAGAGACCCACCACCGTATATTTATATTGGTTACTACTCTGTAGGAGGACGCTGCCAATTTAACGTTTTAAAGCCCAATGGTTACTATATGTACCACCACGTTTAACATTCAGTAATTCTACGTTCTGCCCACACAGTGTATTTATGTGTTTTGTGTGGATCTCAGAACAAACAGCGATTATTTCACTGTACAGCATTAACTGACTGGTTTGTATAACTGAGACGGAGTGTGTTTACTGCGCGGTACGGACTGTATTTATGTGTTTTGTGTGGATCTCAGAACAAACAGCGATTATTTCACTGTACAACATTAACTGACTGGTTTGTATAACTGAGACGGAGTGTGTTTACTGCGCGGTACGGACTGTATTTATGTGTTTTGTGTGGATCTCAGAACAAACAGCGATTATTTCACTGTACAGCATTAACTGACTGGTTTGTATAACTGGACGGAGTGTGTTTACTGCGCGGTACGGACTGTATTTATGTGTTTTGTGTGGATCTCAGAACAAACAGCGATTATTTCACTGTACAGCATTAACTGACTGTGTTGTATAACTGTGACGGAGTGTGTTTACTGCGCGGTACGGACTGTATTTATGTGTTTTGTGTGGATCTGAGAACAAACAGCGATTATTTCACTGTACAGCATTAACTGACTGGTTTGTATAACTGAGGCGGAGTGTGTTTACTGCGCGGTACGGACTGTATTTATGTGTTTTGTGTGGATCTGAGAACAAACAGCGATTATTTCACTGTACAGCATTAACTGACTGGTTTGTATAACTGAGCGGAGTGTGTTTACTGCGCGGTACGGACTGTATTTATTGTTTTGTGTGGATTCGAAACAAACAGCGATTATTTCACTGTACAGCATTAACTGACTGGTTTGTATAACTGAGGACGGAGTGTGTTTACTGCGCGGTACGGACTGTATTTATGTTTTGTGTGGATCTCAGAACAAACAGCGATTATTTCCTGTACACATTAACTGACTGGTTTGTATAACTGAGACGGAGTGTGTTTACTTGCGCGGTACGGACTGTAATTATATGTTTTGTGTGGATCTCAGAACAAACAGCGATTATTTCACTGTACAACATTAACTGACTGGTTTGTATAACTGAGACGGAGTGTGTTTACTGCGCGGTACGGACTGTATTTATGTGTTTTGTGTGGATCTCAGAACAAACAGCGATTATTTCACTGTACAACATTAACTGACTGGTTTGTATAACTGAGACGGAGTGTGTTTACTGCGCGGTACGGACTGTATTTATGTGTTTTGTGTGGATCTCAGACAAACAGCGATTATTTCACTGTACAGCATTAACTGACTGGTTTGTATAACTGGACGGAGTGTGTTTACTGCGCGGTACGGACTGTATTTATGTGTTTTGTGTGGATCTCAGAACAAACAGCGATTATTTCACTGTACAGCATTAACTGACTGGTTTGTATAACTGATGACGGAGTGTGTTTACTGCGCGGTACGGACTGTATTTATGTGTTTTGTGTGGATCTCAGAACAAACAGCGATTATTTCACTGTACAGCATTAACTGACTGGTTTGTATAACTGAGCGGAGTGTGTTTACTGCGCGGTACGGACTGTATTTATGTGTTTTGTGTGGATCTGAGAACAAACAGCGATTATTTCACTGTACAGCATTAACTGACTGGTTTGTATAACTGAGGCGGAGTGTGTTTACTGCGCGGTACGGACTGTATTTATATGTTTTGTGTGGATCTGAGAACAAACAGCGATTATTTCACTGTACAGCATTAACTGACTGGTTTGTATAACTGAGGCGGAGTGTGTTTACTGCGCGGTACGGACTGTATTTATATGTTTTGTGTGGATCTCAGAACAAACAGCGATTATTTCCTGTACAACATTAACTGACGGTTTGTATAACTGAGACGGAGTGTGTTTACTGCGCGCGAACGGGTCTTTAATATAAATCGTTAATAATTTACGTTTCCCACTCAGTGTATTTATGTTTTGTGGATCTCAGAACAAACAGCGATTATTTCACTGTACAGCATTAACTAAGTGGTTTGTATAACTGAGACGGAGTGTGTTTACTGCGCGGTACGGACTGTATTTATGTGTTTTGTGTGGATCTCAGAACAAACAGCGATTATTTCACTGTGCAGCATTAACTAAGTGGTTTGTATAACTGAGACGGAGTGTGTTTACTGCGCGGTACGGACTGTATTTATGTGTTTTGTGTGGATCTCAGAACAAACAGCGATTATTTCACTGTACAAGCATTAACTGACTGGTTTGTATAACTGAGACGGAGTGTGTTTACTGCGCGGTACGGCCTGTATTTATGTGTTTTGTGTGGATCTCAGAACAAACAGCGATTATTTCACTGTACAACATTAACTGACTGGTTTGTATAACTGAGACGGAGTGTGTTTAGTGCGCGGTACGGACTGTATTTATGTGTTTTGTGTGGATCTCAGAACAAACAGCCATTATTTCCCTGTACAACATTAACTGACTGGTTTGTATAACTGAGACGGAGTGTGTTTAGTGCGCGGTACGGACTGTATTTATGTGTTTTGTGTGGATCTCAGAACAAACAGCCATTATTTCCCTGTACAACATTAACTGACTGGTTTGTATAACTGAGACGGAGTGTGTTTACTGCGCGGTACGGACTGTATTTATGTGTTTTGTGTGGATCTCAGAACAAACAGCGATTATTTCACTGTACAACATTAACTGACTGGTTTGTATAACTGAGACGGAGTGTGTTTACTGCGCGGTACGGACTGTATTTATGTGTTTTGTGTGGATCTCAGAACAAGCAGCGATTATTTCACTGTACAGCATTAACTGACTGGTTTGTATAACTGAGACGGAGTGTGTTTACTGCGCGGTACGGACTGTATTTATTGTTTTGTGTGGATCTCAGAACAAACAGCGATTATTTCACTGTACAGCATTAACTGACTGGTTTGTATAACTGAGACGGAGTGTGTTTACTGCGCGGTACGGACTGTATTTATGTGTTTTGTGTGGATCTGAGAACAAACAGCGATTATTTCACTGTACAGCATTAACTGACTGGTTTGTATAACTGAGGCGGAGTGTGTTTACTGCGCGGTACGGACTGTATTTATATGTTTTGTGTGGATCTCAGAACAAACAGCGATTATTTCCCTGTACAACATTAACTGACGGTTTGATATAACTGAGACGGAGTGTGTTTACTGCGCGGTACGAACTGGGTCTTTTATTAAAAAACGTTTACATTCACAAATTCTACGTTTTTGCCCACACAGTGTATTTATGTGTTTTTGTGTGTGGATCTCAGAACAAACAGCGATTATTTCACTGTACACATTAACTGACTGGTTTGTATAACTGAGACGAGTGTGTTTACTGCGCGGTACGGACTGTATTTATGTGTTTTGTGTGGATCTCAGAACAAACAGCGATTATTTCACTGTACAACATTAACTGATGGTTTGTATAACTGAGACGGAGTGTGTTTACTGCGCGGTACGGACTGTATTTATGTGTTTTGTGTGGATCTCAGAACAAGCAGCGATTATTTCACTGTACAGCATTAACTGACTGGTTTGTATAACTGAGACGGAGTGTGTTTACTGCGCGGTACGGACTGTATTTATGTGTTTTGTGTGGATCTCAGAACAAACAGCGATTATTTCACTGTACACATTAACTGACTGGTTTGTATAACTGAGACGGAGTGTGTTTACTGCGCGGTACGGACTGTATTTATGTGTTTTGTGTGGATCTGAGAACAAACAGCGATTATTTCCACTGTACAGCATTAACTAAGTGGTTTGTATAACTGAGACGGAGTGTGTTTACTGCGCGGTACGGACTGTATTTATGTGTTTTGTGTGGATCTCAGAACAAACAGCGATTATTTCACTGTACAGCATTAACTGACTGGTTTGTATAACTGAGACGGAGTGTGTTTACTGCGCGGTACGGACTGTATTTATGTGTTTTGTGTGGATCTCAGAACAAACAGCGATTATTTCACTGTACAACATTAACTGACTGGTTTGTATAACTGAGACGGAGTGTGTTTAGTGCGCGGTACGGACTGTATTTATGTGTTTTGTGTGGATCTCAGAACAAACAGCCATTATTTCCCTGTACAACATAACTGACTGGTTTGTATAACTGAGACGGAGTGTGTTTACTGCGCGGTACGGACTGTATTTATGTGTTTTGTGTGGATCTCAGAACAAACAGCCATTATTTCCCTGTACAACATTAACTGACTGGTTTGTATAACTGAGACGGAGTGTGTTTACTGCGCGGTACGGACTGTATTTATGTGTTTTGTGTGGATCTCAGAACAAACAGCGATTATTTCACTGTACAACATTAACTGACTGGTTTGTATAACTGAGACGGAGTGTGTTTACTGCGCGGTACGGACTGTATTTATGTGTTTTGTGTGGATCTCAGAACAAACAGCGATTATTTCACTGTACAACATTAACTGACTGGTTTGTATAACTGAGACGGAGTGTGTTTACTGCGCGGTACGGACTTTATTTATGTGTTTTGTGTGGATCTCAGAACAAACAGCGATTATTTCACTGTACAACATTAACTGACTGGTTTGTATAACTGAGACGGAGTGGGTTTACTGCGCGGTACGGACTGAGTCCTTTTGTAAAACATTACTTTTCGTCTTTAAACGGTAAGGGATACATACAGTGTTTCCTTTACTAAAACAGGTGCAGTACAAAACCACATTTAAATTTTAAAAAATCAACTTTTTGTCACTAATATCAGTCTTCATTTAAAATGACAGAGTCCATGAACAAAACATCTAAACTCTGGCTAGCTCAACAAAATACGCTTTACGGGCTCTACAGCGCGTGGGGCGTGTGTCGGTCTGTTTCGTCCTGTCACGTATTATGCTACGTCATTCAGATTGGCGTTAGCCATTTACGTGAAAACGAAAGCGAAAAATAGGCAAAGGTCTTATTTCAACTTATATGGTACACGCAGAATCTGTTTAACATGGAAATAGTTTGTTATACTCCATGACATAGAACGATGCTATTTGCCCGTGATATGTGAGCCACATTGGCCATTAACTACGAAACATATGGACTCTTTGTTGAAAAGTACTGATTATGAGTGAGCCTTAAAATTCCTGCCCACACAGCTCTCCAATTACAGAACCAGACTAACTTTAATATATACATTCACTGTTTCTTCATCCATCTTCATTTACCTACTGTCGACTCTCCTTAGCATATCTACATTCAACTCCGGCCCACATATGCAGTAATCTTTTTTTTTTCGTTTTTATTAAAACTCCGTACAATAAATTAAATGCAGTGAATGTTGTTTTTAAATCTAAGTCGACACAGTTCTTGGTCGATAATTAGACATGTGATATTCAATTACAGACACAGGTAGGGGGAAAAGAAATGAGTGGACCTTGAAAATTCAAGACCCAATGTGTTGTACATGACCTGAATTCTAATTTCATCATGGCGGACTGTAAGCAGGGAGATGTGTAATGTTGCTGAGAAGGCAAAGGTTATGCTAGTGGTGTTGGGATTATGAGGAAAGGAAAGTGTAGGCTTATAAGCTGTGAATCTTCTTACGACCTTTCGACTTTTGGCTTGACAACGTAGAATAATAAAACTCGAAAATTGATGCTAATTTAATAGTGTATGTGCCTGATGGTATGGGCTAGTAGTTTTAAAAATTTCTTCACTTTGATCCAAATAAATCCCAAGGAGAACAAACCTACAGAATTACGTTAAAATTCGACAGTATTTATTTTGGAGCCAAGTTAAAATAAAAAGTCTGTAAACAAGGAATTTATAAGAGACGGAAAAGCCTAAACTCTACAAAACAAAGACAGTTAAGTTTATCAACAAAACAAGAAAACAGAGAATGTACGAAACTTCGGGTGAATATTTAAGACTTCGGTTTTTGACACTTGACGCCTTGTGGTCTGGTGAATGGTTATTAACCTTTTGGTAAAATCAGTCTTGAAGATAGAAGCATTAGGTTTCTCCGAAACTTCGGCAAAAGTCTGCCGGAGACAGCGTGACACACTGACTGCAGTCTTACGTTAGTATAGGAATCAGACTCCATTAATTACAGGCCTACTGAAAGAATGTAAGTGTAGGTGATTATCTTGTGGTGTTCCATGTTACCATGTATTTATAGTAGACCAATAAATACACAGGCCTATCCAGTGGCCGTGCGGTGTAAGGCGTGGGTCTTCGGCCGCTCGCTTACTAGGATCGTGGGTTTGAATCCCACCGGGGGCATGGATGTTTGTCTGTTGTGAGTGTTGTGTGTTGTCAGGTAGAGGTCTGTGCGACGAGCTGATCACTCGTCCAGAGGAGTCCTACCGAGTGTGGTGTGTCTGATTTGGTGATCATGAAACCTCGAAATGAGGAGGCCTAGGCACCCGAAAGGGGCTGTTGAGCCATTGGTAAAAAAATAAATACACTGTATCTAGGGAAATGTGGCTGCTAGAGATGTCACGTGTCCAGCTGATATCGGCCAATATCAATTGCATATTTGACATTCTTACATCCACGTGTTACACAATTTTGCACTGTGTGTTTCGTGTATGTAGTCACGCGCGCTTCTCTCTGCAGTCGTGACTCGTTGATAATGGCCCTTAGGGAACCGAAACATGTCGTAGTTTTGATACAGCGTAGACTGTTAGGGATTTATTAAAATATAAAAATTGGAAGATTGTTATATTACTGTTGTTCGAAATACGGCAACAAACCGAAATTGAATTCAGGAGAATTTCCGTAAGCTGTACAAGAACATAAATTTCGGAACTCACTTCAAACTGATGCTCTTTTCGAAGTGTTCTGTGTTGGGTAATGGAATAAGGAATATGGTGTGAAGGGGGGCACTCTTGTCCGATTGGAGAAGGGGGGCACTGTTGTCTGATTGGAGAAGGGGGCACTGTTGTCTGATTGGAGAAGGGGGGCACTGTTGTCTGATTGGAGAAGGGGGGCACTGTTGTCTGATTGGAGAAGGGGGGCACTGTTGTCTGATTGGAGAAGGGGGGCACTGTTGTCTGATTGGAGAAGGGGGCACTGTTGTCTGATTGGAGAAGGGGGGCACTGTTGTCTGATTGGAGAAGGGGGGCACTGTTGTCTGATTGGAGAAGGGGGGCACTGTTGTCTGATTGGAGAAGGGGGGCACTGTTGTCTGATTGGAGAAGGGGGGCACTGTTGTCTGATTGGAGAAGGGGGGCACTGTTGTCTGATTGGAGAAGGGGGGCACTGTTGTCTGATTGGAGAAGGGGGGCACTGTTGTCTGATTGGAGAAGGGGGGCACTGTTGTCTGATTGGAGAAGGGGGCACTGTTGTCTGATTGGAGAAGGGGGCACTGTTGTCTGATTGGAGAAGGGGGCACTGTTGTCTGATTGGAGAAGGGGGGCACTGTTGTCTGATTGGAGAAGGGGCCTTGTCTGATTGAGAAGGGGGACACTCTTGTCTGATTGGAGAAGGGGGCACTGTTGTCTGATTGGAGAAGGGGGCACTGTTGTCTGATTGGAGAAGGGGGGCACTGTTGTCTGATTGGAGAAGGGGGCACTGTTGTCTGATTGGAGAAGGGGGGCACTGTTGTCTGATTGGAGAAGGGGGCACTGTTGTCTGATTGGAGAAGGGGGCACTGTTGTCTGATTGGAGAAGGGGGCACTGTTGTCTGATTGGAGAAGGGGGGCACTCTTTCTGATTGGAGAAGAACCATTTTGTTGTCTGCAATGACGCACACGTAATGCAGACACGTAACAAAACGCTCAACGGTGTATGCCAGTTCTTGAACGTTTTATATAAACGAATGCGCCCTTTAAAACGTCCTAATTCTTTCTGAGCTTCTCTTGTCTGCAAACTAGAAACAAACGAGTAGCATTTTGCGGTGCCGTGCTAAGTGGCTCAGTGTCAGCACGGCACGGCGCGTCCTCAGGTTGCGGGTGGAGGAGACGGCCTACGGATATGGAGGGTAGCTGCAAATATGTTGAATAAGCAGTCGTGGACAGCCGACAAGGAGTGGTCCTTCAGCTTGGGGGTTGGGAGAAGTGCTAACAACTCCTCACCGTAAAAACTTAGGATGTTACGAAACATTTCACAAGGCCTGGGATCTGGACTGATTGTTTGGTACAACCGAAGCTGTGGAAATGGATTGGATTGATATGGCTCAGGATAGGGACAGGTGGCAGGCTCTTGTGAATGAGGTAATGAACCTTCGTGTTCCATAAAATGTGGGAAATTTTTTGACTATCTGAGGACGTGTCAGCTTCTCAAGAAGTACCCTGCTCCTTAAAGTTAGTTAGTTAGTTAGTTAGTTAGTTAGTTAGTTAGTTAGTTAATTGTTCGGTGGACGGTAGTTAAGTAACAGCACGCAATAACGAAGTTGATCATCTCAAAGCTTCTAACCGTTTGCATTACACATGTCTGACTACAGAGAGTCACGCCCGTCACTGTTAAATCACTGTTTGCCACCTGTAAGCAGTCGGGGGTTTACATCGTTGTGATGACACAGACAGCTTGACCTCCTGTGACCCTTTAATACGCAGGTCACGTTCTGGGCGGCTTTCTCTGAGCGTAAAGGCCAACATTGCAGGTGCTAATGCCAGAACCAAACAACACAGTGTAAAGATGACGGCTACAAAAGTACGTACTTAATAGGTATTTTATTTATATGGGGGGGGGGGGTCTGTGTGTTTTGGGGGCTTGGAATTGCTGTCTTAGGCTTTCCTGCGAATCACCAACATATCTTCTGAAAACAGTGTTTGTTGTTAGGTTGCAGTTTATCTTTGCCTTCTTTGTCAGTCTGCTTTCCTGCCTTAAGCAGGGGCGCCCCCAAGGGGGGGGAGGGCTGCCGGGCTGCAGCCCCCCCAAACCCCCGAGAACCGAAATTTAAAACTCACAGATTTTGTAGGTATTATATCAACATGTTTACGTGATTTACCCTTCAGCCGAAATCAGCCACTGAAGTCGGCTGATGGCTAGTACATGAGAATTTTGAAAAATAAATTAATAAAATTAAAAAAAAACAATAAGATAGGACACTTGATTGAGTCACGGAACATGTAGTTATGTTTGTATGTATATAAATGTAGTTGCAGACAGTTATGTTGTACTTACGACATGATTTGTATAGCATAATTTTTAAAATCGAGCACAAATTTTACATAGCCTCAGGGTTAGCCCCCCCCCCCCATCCAAAAATCCTGGATGCGCACCTGCCCTTAAGAAACCATACAGTCTAAGCGTGTGTGCCAGTTTCAGCTTTTGAAACAACTCATCGACTATTGCGTAACTTGGTATGGACGACATGCCCCTACAGACAACAGAGCGTCATGTCTTTGACTCTCTCAAATTAGTAATTACAGTATGGCGGATGCAGGAGATTGTGAGGTGGAGCGACAGTAGCGACGCCTAACTGAAGGTCCTCAAATCATGAATCATAACGTCTTACAGTAATACACGACTTTTGCGGTGTTGATGAAGCGTCAGGTCTTCTAGCGTATGACGCAGTTTTGTTAGGTAGATGTAGCCGGAGCTTGCTGCCTCCAGCTTCAGAGTCCTTACATTGCAGGCTCGAACCCTGTTTCGTGAGTGGCAACGCTTTCATGCTAACCGTTCAACGACGGCCATATTGTTAGCTTCACAGCCCAGCGTCTGCAGCCTAGCGTTCTTTTATTACTGCCAAGATGTAGCTAGTGTGTTATATGTACATAGCTTTGCAGTTTTATCCATGATTCTACAGTCTTAGCAGTTAAGATTAAATATATAAGTTTATTTAAATTCATGTCGGATATTGATATTGAGAGGCAGTTGGTTGAGACACTGCGCTACAAGCCGGAAGGTCGCGGGGTCGACATAATCCTTCCGGCCACACTATGGCCCTGGGGTCGGCTCAGTCTCTAACAGAAATGAGTACCAGGAATATTTCTTGGGGGGTAAAGGCGGCCGCTGCGTAGGGCTGACAACCTTACCACCTTCATTATGCCGATTGTTTGGAAATCAGGGAGCCTCAACCTCCTGGAACCCTCAGGGCCTGTCCAGGCCTGTATCCGAGTTTTAGAAAGGCGTATATATAGCCACAGATGCTAAAGCACCTCCAGACACACACACATACACACCAGTGTAGGGCTGTTATGGGCCCCTTGCGTTACGTGTTTTGTAGTATAAGCCCACTGACGTTTAAATAAAGGTGGACATATTTCGATTGTCGTCTTAACGGGGGGCGTTCCTGCGTAATAGATGTAAGTGTATCAAGTGTTCCTGCGTAATAGATGTAAGTGTATCAAGTGTTCCTGCGTAATAGATGTAAGTGTATCAAGTGTTCCTGCGTAATAGATGTAAGTGTATCAAGTGTTCCTGCGTAATAGATGTAAGTGTATCAAGTGTTCCTGCGTAATAGATGTAAGTGTATCAAGTGTTCCTGCGTAATAGATGTAAGTGTATCAAGTGTTCCTGCGTAATAGATGTAAGTGTATCAAGTGTTCCTGCGTAATAGATGTAAGTGTATCAAGTGTTCCTGCGTAATAGATGTAAGTGTATCAAGTGTTCCTGCGTAATAGATGTAAGTGTATCAAGTGTTCCTGCGTAATAGATGTAAGTGTATCAAGTGTTCCTGCGTAATAAATGTAAGTGTATCAAGTGTTCCTGCGTAATAAATGTAAGTGTATCAAGTGTTCCTGCGTAATAGATGTAAGTGTATCAAGTGTTCCTGCGTAATAGATGTAAGTGTATCAAGTGTTCCTTCGTAATAGATGTAAGTGTATCAAGTGTTCCTGCGTAATAAATGTAAGTGTATCAAGTGTTCCTGCGTAATAGATGTAAGTGTATCAAGTGTTCCTTCGTAATAGATGTAAGTGTATCAAGTGTTCCTGCGTAATAGATGTAAGTGTATCAAGTGTTCCTTCGTAATAGATGTAAGTGTATCAAGTGTTCCTGCGTAATAGATGTAAGTGTATCAAGTGTTCCTGCGTAATAGATGTAAGTGTATCAAGTGTTCCTTCGTAATAGATGTAAGTGTATCAAGTGTTCCTTCGTAATAGATGTAAGTGTATCAAGTGTTCCTGCGTAATAGATGTAAGTGTATCAAGTGTTCCTGCGTAATAGATGTAAGTGTATCAAGTGTTTCTGCGTAATAGATGTAAGTGTATCAAGTCCTTGCGTTTAACATGTCCAATAAGAATTTTACTTGATATTGCCAGAAGAAGGCACAGGCCGTGATTGTGTGTAGTTATTGCTTGCGTGATACGCACTGAATTACACCATATAAAGTTACGCAACAGATTGATATACAGGCTAGCAACGCATGGTTTCAAGATGCTAAAGGAAACAATTCTTGCAAGAAGGGAGTTTTTTTAAAGGTTTATTAGTGTTTTGAATATTTTGGGCAGTGCCCGTCGTGTTAGGTTTCTTTACACCACAACTTCCCTAAAACTGGTTGCGTTTTTGTCCTCACGTGGAATAGGATGAGAAGGATTCCAATCTGACGGGTTTGTTTGAAAGATTTGATTTTTATGAGTGGACCCAGGCCAGTTGTCGAAACGTCGTGGTGTAAGAATTCCAAGAGGATGACATATAAAACAAAAATAAAGTAAAATTTATTGTCATATTCTAGTAAACCGTCAGAGGACTTTTGTATACGTGTGAGGGAAGCACTAAAAAAGATATATTTTTTTCTGTGGGTCAGATAGTACTGTGGGCCCCCTAGTTATTATACCGCCTCGCCATGTGGAGGACTCGCCACTGGTTTACGCCTGGTCTCACAAAATGCCAGTACTTACCTCTTATGTACACAGCTATTGCCAAGGCGGTTGCTACCTTTCTAAGCCAACAACAGCACCTCTCTGCATGACCACACTCCCCCCACGAGTATAGGTACTTTAAAATTTCTTAACTCACGACATTTTGTAGCTGGCAGCCATCAGATAACTTATAATAACGTAAATATAATGCTACTAATTGTAGCAACACTTACAAACGTGCGGTTATGTGGCCGTGAATTGCATTCAGCCAATCGTCCCTCGTGGTTTAATGACTTCAACACGTTTTTGTAAAAGTATTTGATTTGGCATACATTCTGCGAGAACCGTATCAGCACACCTGACATTCACATTTGTATGTACGACATTCGGTTTAAACTCAAGGTCGATAATAATAATACTGACATTAAAATAATAGGCTGTTTCACAAACCTTTAATTATATTGTGGTCCAACTCAGAATTATCCGAAGTTGTCCGCAGGGTCCAAACAATTTAATTCTCTGTGACAAAGACACGGTTACTTGCTGCAAAGACGATTCGAACTACATGTAAGCCAAAATGAGTTAAACGAGAAACTGCTTTCCAACTGCACAGTTTTCTACTTCTGTAATGCTGTTTGGCAGACGCTGTGGAATGGAAATGAATGTGGAAAAAACTAAGGTAATGAGAATCTGAAGGCAACCACACCTAACAAAAATTATGATAGATCAAAAACAATTGGAGAACGTAGAATATTTCAACTATTTGGGTAGCATGATAACAAATAATGCAAGGTGTACACGTGAAATTAAATCCAGAATTGTCATGGCAAAAGCAGCATTCAACAAGAAGAAGACTCTTTTCACAAGCAAACTGGACTTAAATTTAAGGAAGAAACTAGTAAAGTGCTACATTTGGAGCATAGCTTTGTGTGGTGCTGAAACGTGGACACTTCGGAAAGTGGATCAGAAGTATCTGGAAAGTTTTGAAATGTGGTGCTGGAGAAGAATGGAGAAGATCAGTTGGACCGATCGTGTGAGAAATGAAGAAGTATTACACAGGGTCAAGGAGGAGAGGAATATCGTACATACAATAAAAAGAAGAAAGGCTAACTGGATTGGTCACATCTTGCGTAGAAACTGCCTTCTGAAACACGTGATTGAAGGAAAGTTAGGGTGAAGGATAGAAATGACGGGAAGAGGAGGAAGAAGACGTAAGCAGCTACTGGATGACCTTAAGGAAAAGAGAAGCTATTGGAAATTGAAAGAGGAAGCACAGGCTCGCACTTTGTGGAGAACTCGCTTTGGAAGAGGCTACGGACCTGTCGTAAGACAGACTGCAGAATGAATGAGTGAATGAATGAATAAATTCTTTTTATTTTATTTTATTTTATTTTATTTTATTTTTGGAAAGAACTTGTCACTTAAGTACAGATACTGTGTACGTTACATTTGTCGGACATAACCTCAACGTTTTGCGTCGTCTCCATATGCGTAATTGTTGACTTACAAACAGTGTTACGTATGTAACATGTAGGTATGGTCATGATCTATCCTTCAAACTCACACGTTCTTGACCCTTGAAGATGGGACCGATAGGTTGTCCCGAAACGTCGGCAAAGGATTACCACTCGACGCTGCGTAATATCCCAGAAGAGCGCAGATCTGGATAATAATTTAATAAATATTAAGGTATATTTTTTATTGTTTCTATTCTGGTTTCGGCTCTCACACCAGGATAGCACTGTAAGTGTGAGATAGCACTGTAAGTGTGAGATAGCACTGTAAGAGTGAGATAGCACTGTAAGAGTGAGATAGCACTGTGTGAGATAGCACTGTAAGTGTGAGATAGCACTGTGTGAGATAGCACTGTAAGTGTGAGATAGCACTGTAAGTGAGATAGCACTGTAAGAGTGAGATAGCACTGTAAGAGTGAGATAGCACTGTTAAGTGTGAGATAGCACTGTAAGTGTGAGATAGCACTGTAAGTGTGAGATAGCACTGTAAGAGTGAGATAGCACTGTAAGTGTGAGATAGCACTGTAAGTGTGAGATAGCACTGTAAGTGTGAGATAGCACTGTAAGAGTGAGATAGCACTGTAAGAGTTAGATAGCACTGTAAGTGTGAGATAGCACTGTAAGTGTGAGATAGCACTGTAAGTGTGAGATAGCACTGTAAGTGTGAGATAGCACTGTAAGTGTGAGATAGCACTGTAAGTGTGAGATAGCACTGTAAGAGTGAGATAGCACTGTAAGAGTGAGATAGCACTGTAAGAGTGAGATAGCACTGTAAGAGTGAGATAGCACTGTAAGAGTGAGATAGCACTGTAAGAGTGAGATAGCACTGTAAGAGTGAGATAGCACTGTAAGAGTGAGATAGCACTGTAAGAGTGAGATAGCACTGTAAGAGTGAGATAGCACTGTAAGAGTGAGATAGCACTGTAAGAGTGAGATAGCACTGTAAGAGTGAGATAGCACTGTAAGAGTGAGATAGCACTGTAAGAGTGAGATAGCACTGTAAGAGTGAGATAGCACTGTAAGAGTGAGATAGCACTGTAAGTGTGAGATAGCACTGTAAGAGTGAGATAGCACTGTAAGAGTGAGATAGCACTGTAAGAGTGAGATAGCACTGTAAGAGTGAGATAGCACTGTAAGAGTGAGATAGCACTGTAAGAGTGAGATAGCACTGTAAGTGGGAGATAGCACTGTAAGTGTGAGATAGCACTGTAAGTGTGAGATAGCACTGTAAGTGTGAGATAGCACTGTAAGTGTGAGATAGCACTGTAAGAGTGAGATAGCACTGTAAGAGTGAGATCTCAATCACGTGGGGGGAAAATTATTGTCTTGTATGTAGGCGTTATTTGTTTTAGTATTTTGTACGTGCCTGACGATGGGTTTTGATAAAAGCCTAAACATGTCGTACTATAATATACAGTAGTATACTACTGAATATAGTTGTGATTGACTGCTCTTTTTTTTCTTCTTCTTTTTTGCTTGTATATTACAATGTGATGTTACTTTGAAGTATAATGACAAATCATCAAGTAAACCAAGAACAAGAAGTCTAAACTTAGCGCGTGAAGCTGCGTATCATTTCTTGAAAGATATGCACAGTGTGTTTGATCTCAGCTGTTAAATTACAAACTGACGTTTTTATCGCTGTTTTAAGAACCCTGTTTCAAGATCGCATTGCAGAGACGGAGAGTAATTCTTGACCGCGGGCCTACATTTGTTGCACATCGCTGGAACTGGTCCATCCTGCAGTTGTAGAGGTGCTCGTGACTGCAGGCGCGTTTTGATTGGCCGATTGTACACTGCAAGTTGAAATGGGGGGGGGGGGCACCGGCAGGAAGTGCAGTGAACAAATTTGTAACACTTATCAGCACTAAACGAAGTAACTAAGTAGAGTGTCTCAGCTAGTCAAGATGTGATCAACTTTGTACACAACCCCAAGGTTCATTCATTCATTCATTCATTCATTCTGTAGTCTGTCTTACGACAGGTCCGTAGCCTCTTCCAAAGCGAGTTCTCTACAGGTTGCGATCTAGTACTTCCTCTTTCAATTTCCAGTATCTTCTCTTTTCCTTAAGGTCATCCAGTAGCTGCTTACGCCTTCTTCCTCTTCTTGCCGTCATTTCTATCCTTCCCTCTAACTTTCCTTCAGTCACGTGTTTCAGAAGGAAGTTTCTACGCAAGATGTGACCAATCCAGTTAGCCTTTCTTCCTTTTATTGTATGTACGATATTCCTCTCCTCTTTGACCCTGTGTAATACTTATTCATTTCTCACACGATCGGTCCAACTGATCTTCTCCATTCTTCTCCAGCACCACATCTCAAAACTTCCCAGATACTTCTGATCTACTTTCCGAAATGTCCACGTTTCAGCACCATAAAAATCTACGCTCCAAATGTAGCCCTTCACTAGAAAAAGGTTTATTACCATTTGCACATTTTATGTTATAATAATAATAATAACATAAAATAATAATAACAATAATAATAATAAAGGTTGTGTCAGGCAGAATAAGTAGTGTTATTTATGTAAAAATGCAATAATAGAAACAGATTATTATGAAGTTTCGTCACTGCAGTTCACACTTCGGCTATGTTGCTGTGAACAGTACGTAGGCTTACATATATCCGTTTATCTCTGTCTGTTAAGATATGCCAGCAACTTAAACTGCTGATGTTTTTATGATGACTGAAGGGAGAAATAAAGAACACACTGTACCATTGTGTTGTCAGGACATGAACATTCACGTTCTTTTGTTGCAGTGTTTTTTATCTTCATTCGTAGACACGTAACTTGTTTACTTATAGAGTCCTTTATTTGTCACGCTGTGGTCTTCAGCTAAGCTTATCTGCTAGATAGGCTTTCTAGTGATAGGTTTAACGAAGTTTACTGTCCTTGGTTCTTGCGAGAAATTCAGCAGGGGCTTTATCACAGGTTGGTATCACCATTGAACTGAACTGGAATATCTGGAATAGCCCCTGGTTTAAATGTCTGATGTAGCAGGCCTACGAAGTTTAAAATTTATGGGTAGGTTAATCACCTCCACAGCTTTCTAACTTCGATGATATTGTAATGAGATACAACGCCAAGAAACACGGTTTAAAATAAATCCTAACAGATCACCTTTTCCATAAAAATACCCACACTTACACTGTCGGCACTATTTAACACGTCTGCTTTAATGTAGATTTTTAACAGACCATTCAGTTTAACGGCATAAGATTATAATTTAGAGAACTATAATTTTACCTTCTATTTGGTATAAGAATTTGTCTCTCGGACTGAGAAAGATATAGCCTGCAGTAGGCTGGAGAAAAATATACATTGAGAAGCTCCGTACCGTGTATTCTTCACCAAATATTTTAAAGGTGATCAAATCAGAGGGGGTGGGAGAGTCGAGGCTTGCATCGCGCATGAGAGAGCTGAGAAATGCCTATAAAATATTAGGCGGAAACCTTGAAAGGAACTGAAATTAATGACAGTAGTGTCTGCCACTTCCGTCTGCACAGCTAGCGTTAGTATTATTGAAGTTAGGGACTTCAAAACACGAGGTGAAATTTTGATTTCAGGCTTCCGCCGCGGTGTAGATGAGATCTGCGCTCTTCTGGGGTATTACGCGGCGTCGAATGGTAATCCCTTACAGACGTTTCGGGACGACTTATCGGTCCCATCTTCACGGGTCACGACCCGTGAAGATGGGACCGATACGTTGTCCCGAAACGTCTGTAAATAATTACCACACGGCGCTGCGTAATACCCCAGAAGAGCGCAGATCTCACTAGGTGAAATGACTTTCGAAATTCTGAGAATCTTATTGTGCCGTTTCGGTGGTTCATCAAACAAATTGAATACACGTTGTTTGCTAGGAAGATGCTTTCCCTTCCCGAAATTAACAAATAAAGTCTCAGCGCCTCTCTTAGAGAGACAACACTGCTCTCCAGGCGAACCCGCTGAAACGCAATGATTTACATCTCTGGTTAGTCAGATTATTCTCTTTTCCTTCACGGACCACGCTCTTATTTTTGCATTCCGAGTGGAGCTGCACTTGGAATCACGGATCATGCGAAACATCTTAAAACGAAGCAACACATGTAATGCATTGCTGCACGTGATCAACAAACTCCGAATATAATAGGGACAATGTTAGACCGTTTGTCATGATTTACTGACCGGGCACTGGGAGGGCATCGGCTTGTTGTGTATTGGACAGTGATTTACTGCACAACTGGAACCTGCAATATACGAGGAGATCAGGCGCAGGATGCTGTTGTCGGAATATCGCTTATTTCGGTCTGTCCGCATTTTGGAGTATCCCAACATCATTATGGACTGCCAGTTGACTATCCCAACATCATTATGGACTGCCAGTTGACTATCCCAACATCATTATGGACTGCCAGTTGACTATCCCAACATCATTATGGACTGCCAGTTGACTATCCCAACATCATTATGGACTGCCAGTTGACTATCCCAACATCATTATGGACTGTCAGTTGACTATCCCAACATCATTATGGACTGCCAGTTGACTATCCCAACATCATTATGGACTGCCAGTTGACTATCCCAACATCGTTATGGACTGCCAGTTGACTATCCCAACATCGTTATGGACTGCCAGTTGACTATCCCAACATCATTATGGACTGCCAGTTGACTATCCCAACATCATTATGGACTGCCAGTTGACTATCCCAACATCATTATGGACTGCCAGTTGACTATCCCAACATCATTATGGACTGCCAGTTGACTATCCCAACATCATTATGGACTGCCAGTTGACTATCCCAACATCATTATGGACTGCCAGTTGACTATCCCAACATCATTATGGACTGCCAGTTGACTATCCCAACATCGTTATGGACTGCCAGTTGACTATCCCAACATCATTATGGACTGCCAGTTGACTATCCCAACATCATTATGGACTGCCAGTTGACTATCCCAACATCGTTATGGACTGCCAGTTGACTATCCCAACATCGTTATGGACTGCCAGTTGACTATCCCAACATCGTTATGGACTGCCAGTTGACTACCCCAACATCATTATGAACTGTCAGTTGACTACCCCAACATCATTATGGACTGCCAGTTGACTATCCCAACATCATTATGGACTGCCAGTTGACTATCCCAACATCATTGTGGACTGCCAGTTGACTATCCCAACATCATTAGGGACTGCCAGTTGACTATCCCAACATCATTAGGGACTGCCAGTTGACTATCCCAACATCATTAGGGACTGCCAGTTGACTATCCCAACATCATTATGGACTGCCAGTTGACTATCGCAACATCATTATGGACTGCCAGTTGAATATCCCAACATCATTATGGACTGCCAGTTGAATATCCCAACATCATTATGGACTGCCAGTTGACTATCCCAACATCATTAGGGACTGCCAGTTGACTATCCCAACATCATTATGGACTGCCAGTTGACTATCCCAACATCATTAGGGACTGCATATTGACTATCCCAACATCATTAGGGACTACAAATTGACTATCCCAACATCATTAGGGACTGCAAATTGACTATCCCAACATCATTAGGGACTGCAAATTGACTACATATAAAATATAAGTAATGTTTAGTCAGAAATGTACCATTGTATAAGAGAGGGTGCTTGTTATTCAGTGTTTGTGTATGCATTTCGCGTGCTTAGAATATTTCAGAGGGACGTTTGACTATTTAAGTCTTAATAATTTTGCAGCAAAACATTGAATTCATGTAAATGTCAGTACTAAACCGGAGTTTACAACTGACTTCCTTCCCGAGAAAGCATTTTTCACTTGGAAGTAGTGAAAAAGAAAGAAACTACTTCGAATGTGATTCGTGTTTCTCGTGCGCAGTGTGTCGTGCGCAGTGTATCATGCGCATTGTATCATGCGCAGTGTATCATGCGCATTGTATCATGTGCAGTGTATCATATGCAAACAGTGGGCTTGAGATCAGGTGATAGACATTTTGGTGTGATTTCGTCAGATATAAAAGAATTGCAGAAACATTCTTTAAACAGGCGGCTGGCTTTTCCAGCTCATGCATCACGATTCGTCATTTATAATCTTCAGCTACTGGCCACTCTGAGGCTTCCACGATATAGCCAAAGCAGCAAAGTTTAGGTACAGTGCATTCCACGGAATAACCATTGCACTGATATTTGTTTCGTATCACTAAAATTTCAGTATTCTATTTTTAAACCGGCGATATCACGAGAAACCGATATCTTTCTTTAAGTGTTGGGCTATCTCAAAATATGTACCTAATTTGGCGTGTAATAGCTGTCTAATTACAGATTTATATTTGTGTAGGGTAAAAATAAATTCATACTGTTACCTTCAAGAGAGTCTTTGAAAGTACAAGCGAAGGATTTCAAAAAGTGTTGGTGCGACTTATAATGAAGGGAATAGAATTATAAAATAATTGTAATCGCGCTACAAGACAAAACAATTAGTTTTCGTACGTGAAAGTACTGGCGGTGGAAGTGTCGGGTTCTAAGGGATAGTGCAGCCAGGAAGTCGGCAGACGTTAGAAGGAACGGCCAGTCGCCAACCTTCTTGAGGTGTAAAGACCGCCATACCAACCTGTTCGCTACATGTCAGCAACAACCCCCATGCCCGTGTGCTCAATTGTACTTGTATTATTCTACATAGGAATAATTGTCTTCAGTTTTATCAGACATCCAGTCGAAATCTGTCCAAACACAACTAAATTCCATTTATGACTCAGAACTACATGTTTCGACCTATTTCAGGTCATCTTCAGGTTCACAATTTGTGTTTAAAACATATTGAGGAAGGGCTATAAGTCCGTAAAATGCGATTAAAACTATTAACATCTTAAAATTATTATGGACGTAATCGGAAATATAGTTTTAATCGCATTTTACGGACTTAAGTTCCTGTCTGTTAGGGAACACGAAATCTCATTACTGAATTTAAAAAAATCCCACATAAAATTGTACAGCAATGTTATTGTGGCGCTACAAACAGGTAAGCAACAAGTTCGTCACGAATGAGTGGTGATGGTGGTATTCCATAATATTCATGGAATGAATAAAGTCACGGAAACTTGATCTTGGGAAGTATGTGACATATTCCTATTTCTAACGTAAATTGAAAGTCCAAAAATTCTCTTTCTGTAAGGAATTCTAAATCATCGCCATGGTTAAACTGACAAAAAACGGGTCTAGTTACTATTGTGAAATCAAAATTTCAATTCAGTTTGGCCAGCTGCACTTTTGTACAGTTTCTCTTTCTGAGCACGTCGACGTATAAATTCTAGTTCCGTGTTTCAGTCGCCGTGTTCCAGTATCGCATACATCTGGATAATCGTCCCGAATTGGGCAGGATTCATGACAAAGAAACGTTTGCTGCACTCCATTTCTCCAGCCAGAAAAAACAGACCATACATTTTATTTCAACGAAAATATTCTAATTCATTACGATCTCATTTTTTACGTGTCGCCACTATATTACGAAAAACTGGTATGTCAGACTTAATGACAGGTATCTCCGTACATCTCCTAGATGGCAGTTGCAACCACAAGATAGGTGCTGCTATCTCGCGGGCAGTAGCCAAAATAATATAATCACCATCTGTAACTGACGCAACCTCTATACTACGAAAAATAAAATTTAACATCATGAAGGACACTGTCTATCGGGAACACACTACAACACTAGCACAAGCTTTTTATTCTATGCGTATATTTTAATTTTACTTCAGATTAAAAATAGGCTACACTCAAGTCTTACAGTGCGGATTATTTACAATGATCATGTAAAGTAAGCATCTCAATTGATTTGAATTTTATAATATAATACTGAAAATTTGGATCCGACCTCCAAGAAAGTACACCACATCACCGTTACAAATATCTCCTCCTCCATGGAGCAGAGTCCTTCTTGAGAAGCTAACAGGTCGTCAGCTAGTCAAGAAATTCCCCGCATTTTATGGAACCCGAAGGTTCATTACCGCTCTCACAAGACCCAAATATCAGTCTTTCATTTTCTGTAGAACAGGTTTCAGTTTTCTTTTTTCTGAGAACCAAATGAAACCCATGAAATTTCTGTGTGGCCAATATCTCAGGTTACTCAACAATAGACCAGTATAGTTTCCAGTACTCTATGAAAGACTAAACTATGTGAATTTTATTACACAGAATATATACTACCCCCCCCCCCCCCGCCCCCGCCGGTTGGGTGCGCCAATGCTACCTTAAATGCACAGGATCACATATAACTAATGTTGGTGAGCATGTGACAAAGGCATTCACAACAGAATCTGTATGTGGAAAAATCCCAACAACATTAGTTTGTACATTATGGAATAATTAAAAGTATACAGGATTGCCATGGCTAAAACAGCATTCAACACGAAGACTCTTTTCACCAGCAAATTGGACGTAAATTTAAGGAAGAAACAAGTAAAGTGCTACATTTGGAGCATAGCTTTGTATGGTGCTGAAACGTGGACACTTCGGAAAGTGGATCAGAAGTATCTGGAAAGTTTTGATATGTGGTGCTGGAGATGAATGGAGAAGATCAGTTGGACCGATCGTGTGAGAGATGTAGAAGTATTACACAGAGTGAAGGAGGAGAGGAATATCCTACATACAATAAAAAGAAGAAAGGCTAACTGGATTGGTCATATCTTGCCAGAAACTGCCTTCTAAAACACGTGATTGAAGGAAAGTTAGAGGGAAGAATAGACGTGACAGGAAGACGAGGGAGAAGAAGTAAGCAGCTACTGGATGACCTTAAGGAGACGAGAAGATACTGGAACTTGAAAGAGGAAGCACTAGATCGCAGTCTGTGGAGAACTCACTTTGGAAGAGGCTACGGACCTGTCGTAAGACAGACTACAGAATTAATTAATTAATATATTCCAGAGAAAAACTGAAAGTGAAGTCAGGACAATGACTCAAAAGTAAAAGAGTAATATAGAGGCAGGTGAATTTTATTAGAGGAATAAGTCTATTATTTTACTTATTTATAAGAAGGGTAACAAAACAGATTGTACAAAGTATTAATATGACACTCATCATTTATGTATAAAATCTTATCCACATTCTTCCCTCACATATTCTGCATACCTCAGATACTGACATAAAAATGGGAGTACAATGAGACAGCACATCAGTTATTTACAGAAATAAAGACGGTCTGTGATTCAATTGGAAGTATTGTACTATTTTCCCTTGAATTTCATATATCCATAAAATTATATAGGTTAATAAAAATGCATTTAAATGAACACAAGTATGCACATTTGGCTCATTTATTTTCCTGCTCAAAACAGTATGAAACAAGCAGATTGTCGTTGCTTTTCAACTTTGATATAGAATATGCCAGTAGAAAGGTCAAAGAAAATCAGGAGGAACTGAAATGAAATTGGTCACATCAACCTCTGTCCTACACTGATGATGTTATTTTATTGGGTAAAAACAGAAACACTACGAATAAAAACACAGATGATGTGTTGGTCCTTGCTGGAAAACTAAGTGTACTGAGGTTAGTGTCCTACCCCCAGAATGCAGGGGCAGAGGAAGAGGGGAGTGCAGACAGATGTGACAAGAAACTGAAGACTGCATTTTTGTAATGAATTTATTGTCTCACATTGCATGGTGCACAGCCAGAAAACTTACGATTAACAGAAAATTACGACATGAAAGTGGAACAACAAAATGGAAAATTAATTTGAGCAACATATCCATCATCTTACCACTTCCACTCTCCACGTTAACAGGAAAACCAATGCTCACTAATGAAATCACCAAAATATATCAATTCTAACAACTTAAAATAAATAGTTCTAAGAATAACTGCTTGCAAGCTTTTGTTTTTTTTAACACACTGAAACAAAGCTAGAGAGTCTATGACAATGAATAAGTTAATCCAACAAACTGGGACATTTCAATTCATCTACCATGTAGAGCAGGAAAAAGTTGTCATTCTGCATTTATAATCCTATAATATTGTGGTGCCACTTAACAACCACACCCCTGTAAGTTGTTATTAGCCAACTCCTTGAAAAATTTAATTAAAAAGGTTTCTACCAAACCTAGATAAGCATATCATATGCAGCCACAGTAAACTGTGAAAATAGGAGTAAACGTAAAACCATTCCTGGGATTAAGCACCTACTGACGGTGACAGAGATGTAAAGCTCCATACATCCGTAATCTCATCCTCAGAATACAGTGGTAAAAGAGCCTCAGTGTCTCGTGGATAGAATAGGGTGGGCACCACAGCCAGTCTCAATATGATGGTGAAGAGGAAGTCCTGCTCTTGCCACCCAGCCAGTAACCAGTAATTGGATTAACTGTTTTTGAGTTAAAGTGTTACTTCTGGAAATAACTTCTGTTACTAAAAATATACATATAGCATATTATACTCAGAAAAACAGTTTATAATGTGTGTTTTTGCATGAATGGTGTTCAGTAACAAAATTCGTACAATGTTATATTGCGTGTATGGAAGATACCTTCAGAAGTCATAATCTGAAACTCCTAAACATTGATTACAAACAACATAATTTTGAAGTTCTTTGGAAGTTCTAAATTTAATCCTCTAGTCATGGAGGAACAGCTGTGTGGATCCGTAACCCATGCATATCTTTAATTTCTTCTTTCAGTGCCTGTAAAAGACAAAATAAATTTGTTATGGATCTGAATGTAAGAAAACATTTTCTCGTAAGCTTCACTAAGATGTTACGTAAATTCAGCCCTTCATTAAGTGTGGATCCTCCAAATGTTTAATGCTAACAGTCTAAACTGTACTAATGTTATGTGTCATAATGCAAGCTCCTCCACTAAATACAAAAGAATGATCTTTTCATCATAAATAAGAAAAAAATGCCAGTCAGAATAATAATAATAATAATAACCATGGCTCAACAGCCCTGTATGGGCTCGGGCCTCCTCTTGCCTCCTCTTTTCGAGGTTACTAAGTCGTGCGAATTCGTGGCAGTTGCTCTCACTGTGCATTTTCACTAATTCAATTTATTTGCACCAATTAACTGCACATATAAAACCACTCTGTAGTTTTTATTGTAAATTGTCACCCCTACATGTGTTTCGATCCTCGGATCATCAGATATTTTAAAACTAAATATTAAGACATGAGTGCTTATTGGACCCTTCAAAATATGCAGTTGAAGTGATAGTGGCTTTTTAAAATAACCCCCTGATGATGATCCGAGGATCGAAACACTTGTAGGGGTGACAATATACAATAAAAACTACAAAGTGGTTTTACGTGTGCATTTAGTTGGTGCAAATAAATTGAATATATTTTTCTTCTTATGATCTTGTAACTTCTACCTGATGATGGCCACCGTATGCAGCCGAAACATGTTGTAGAGATAATAAACGGTGCTTGTGAAAAGTGTTGTGTTTACTGTGACAAGAACTGAAATTGTTATCTACTGCAGTTTTATTGTTGGTATCAAAGTAGCAGGAATTTAAGCCTTTCTAGATGGTGGCAGAATTTAAAACTTTTAAGGCTTCATGTTTTTCTGGCTTCAGAAATAGAGTTCAGTGTGTTAGAGTGAGAGGATGCACTTTCTCATGCCTATCTATATTGAAGACGCACAGAAAATAATGTTGTAACTGTTACGAAACTCTTGTACAGAAGTAACCCATCTGTTATTGGGGTATGTCTAATGCCAGGAGTGCCACCCTAGGACAAATCAAGGGAACTAATAGTGTTTCAGGTTCAAACATTGGTGTCAAATGGAGAGAATGTACATGTTTTGTGTTCATGCAGAAGTGGACACTAAGGCTAATTTTTTTAAACAACCATGACATCTCCCACATTGGTTGGGAACAGAAATGTGACTTTATACTTTCAACAAAATCCAAAACTGATTAAACAAAATTCATTACACTTAGTACAATGTGAAGGCGTCAACCTCGGTGGACTAGTGGTTAGCATGCTCGCCACTGGACCCAAGGTTCGTGGGTTCGATCCCGACCGAGGTCAATGGATTTCTGAGGGTGATAAAAATCCGGAGCACCACTTCTTTCGGAGGAAGTAAAGTAAAGTAAAGCCGTCAGTCCCATGTCGTAGATTTACGGCATGTAAAAGAACCTTACGGGCATGAATAGAACCAGTAATGCTTGTAAGCGAAATATAGCGGCCATTTCTCACCCAAGTCTCCTGACTGCCTGCCAGATGGCTCTGGCGGTCACATCAGGATTGAGTTGAACAGCGCGGCCAGTTGGGTGGTCACCAACTACCACAAATGCGCAAGACCCAGTAACCACGGAAAGAGGAGGCCCAAGCCCATATAGGGCTGTCGAGCCATGGTTATTATTATTATTATTATTATTATTATTACAATGTGAAGGCATTTCTAGCTCCATACACAATGACATGTGCCCAGCTCCAGTAACTCATTTATTATTGCCATCAAACTAAAAGTGAAAGAACATTCTTGCTTGGCTGCCATGTTGTTATTTCACATTCTACAAAAATATTACTTTAACAGAAGTTGCATATTTTTCCAAGTTCTACTATCATACATCATTTTAGGATCCAAAAGTAAGTGTTGTTGGTGTGACTACCACCTCAGAAGCTTGCACATCTAGCATTGTTTTACTGAATGTCGGAAATTGTAAAGTATCGCATTGGAAGGTTCTCCAATTGCATAATTTTCATACCAAGTTTCGTGAAAGTTGGTCAGGTGGTTCAAAGTTGTTGTGGGGAGAGACAGATAAGCACAACAGCATGACAATGTCATAAGCCAATGGAAGTTAGCAAACAGACCAGGAAAGTTAATCAGCAAGTTAGCTCAAGTGTTAATGCTTCTGACTTTATTCAGGAGGTGGCTGGTTTGAATCTCAGTTGGGGCACAGATTATCCTGGCTGGGGTTCTTTGTGGATTTCCTCAGTCCCTCTAGAAAAATGCCACAATTGTACCTTAAATTATGACATGGCCACTTCCTTCCACATCCTGTCGAATTCATCATTCATTGTCATCCAGTCATTTGAGACTAAAGAATCTGAGTTACTGACAGTGAAATTAAAGAAACTCTGAACACATAAACAAACAAACAAACAAACAAATGGTTAATTAAGCAATTTAATTAATGGAGAATAACTGTTGGGTGTGCTGCAACTCTGAATGTTATTAACTTATTATTTTTATAATGTAGTCACCTATGTACAGTAATATACAGTGTACATTTTGCCAAGAACAAAAGGAAATATACAGCCCTATAAACTGTCATCCAAATAGTGTACAAAAAGGTATTTATTTTAGTTCATAACTGGAATATTTAATCATTAACCTCATTTATCATCCGGTGCTGTTTAACCATGCTCAATCCTTTGAACTCTGGAGTTTCAACTATGATCTCGAACATTGCTCCACAACCACCTGTAAAATAAATTGAAAAATTAGATGCACAGTGAACAAAATATAACTTGGAAGGTTTGAAAGTCCAGGAACAATGAATAAGTGTAGCTTGATGTCCTCATAGCAGTGTGGTTGAGGGTTCTGTTCTTCTGGAATATGATGCTGCATTGCTGGGTAATTGATTCCTAACATTTTGAAAGAGGGTAATGCCATCATCTTCAAGTGTTTAGAGATACAAGAAGACTTCTAGACCCTTGAAGAAGGCACTGTGGTCCTTCTCAACTTCTGGTACCAATTACCCAGCAATGCAGCATCATATCACAGGAAAAGTGAATCCTCAACCATCAATAAGACTGAACTATCACCAGAGAATTTTCTATGCACAGAAAATAACCACATCCAGTGGCCTAGCTTACCTATTCCTGTTAAACACTATCAAATATCTGCAAAACGACACTGCATTTAAGCCATTTATGTAAACACACCCTGCACTCATAACACACGAATAGTTAATCTGAAGCAGAGATGGGCATATCCCACAATGCCTAATTCAGACTGCAACAAAACATACTTGAACATGTTTCGTGTATAAACTTACATCACAAGTACAATTTAATTACTGAATAGTTTAAAATAATGTTACAAAAAGAGCACTCTTGGAACCTGAAGATTACAGGTAGTTCTCGTTTTACACCTGGGTTATGTTCCTGAAAAACATCGCGCAAATCGAACACAAAATTCCCATTTAAAACAGTGTATTTCCTGGGGGTTAGGGGACTGACAACCTCATCCTATATAGTGTATGACTATACCACTAGTGGACATATGGACCTGTAGAGTATATATGTACTGTATATACAGTATATGTACATTTCTGTACAGTATACATACATTTCTATACAATATATTTATTTATTTATTGATAATGCAATAAAAATGTAAGAGACTCACATTCAGTTTTTTGGTACCGTTCATTCGGATAGGACTGTGGTAGTCTTGCTACACAAACAAACATTTTAGTTCCTAACTTAGCACTTTCTTCAATTCTATCAGCATTATCACAAATTGTATGTACGCTACTGTGGGCGAGTCTAACATCACAGCATATATCAACAATTTCTTCACCTTTTTCACTTTGGCTTATTACATGTAATATCTCTTCAATACTGATTGTCTTTCGCTGATTTTTCACTTGGATTGCACTAGGTGATGCAGATTTATGTTTCTCACTCATATTGGTAAGGAAATCCAATGCTGTTTAAGAGAAAACTAGAAGAGCCACGTGATTATATCACCAATGTAATCAGTCCATACATGTGACTGATGGTGTGACAGTGACGTCACTTTCTGCTAGCCTCCTACAGAAGATAAGCACGACCATGCATCGTGTATGCCAAATCGCGTTAAAGCGAAATCCGTAAAACAAGAACTACCTGTACTGTCTTCTGAAATGTGATACTGTGCCAACATTTCAAAGGCACCTGTTGTGCCCATTATCACAATAGATGAAATCCCACTGTTAGATTGTATAATTTTGTGTTGGGTTTCAACATTTTTGTGGTTCATATAATTCTGTACCCTTACTGTCCTTTACGCACAAATAGGGGACCTGAATTAATCGTTTATATATACCCACACACACACACACATACACTTTTGCTCCATATCATTGTACTACCAATCATCAATGTAACCATAAACTATCAAATTATACCATGTCATGTTGTACTGCTAACCATAAACCATCAAAGTGTACCATGTCCTGTTGTATTGCAAACCATAAACCATCAAAGTATACCATGTTATATTGTACGGCAAACCACTGCCATTCACACGGTTACATTCTTGAAAAATCCCGTGAACAGTGAAACCATGATGCACAAAGTTAAGACCTTATGTAAAAAATTGGATTAGGGGAACCATAGACAAATGAAACATTGTAATACATTATTTAATAATTAATAAGCATGAAAATATTTGTGTTGGTGTGCACTGAAATGGCATCAGTGTGCCTTGCTGAAAGTTGTTAGGGTGATGGAAGGATGTAATAATGCATGGTGGAGGCAGAGACTCAAGACTTAGTGAACAGGTGATATTCAATCGCCGTGCTTTCTTCTGCATGTCATTATACACCATGTATGGTGCCATGAATGCCTTCATCTGCATCTTCCAGCCACACACACACAAACCCTTTTTCATCTTTTTGAGAAAGGAGTCAGGATTACTTACACAAGAAAAGTTCACACTCAGTGGAGCACTGACCCTAATGTTGTACTTGATCATGTCTTCATTTCTCTCAGTGAACAAATCATCAGTTTGTTTACACTGTAATGGTGTGTGACCACAGCAATGGTCATTCCTCTGTCCATCAGCATGTACATCACACTTTGCGAACATAGTTAAAACAAGAGAAGTTCTAAAGTCATGAAAATCATGGCTCATGTACATTGCATATCACAGGTAGCTAGCGAGTCAGACAGGAGAGCAGATGCAGCACAAACCCACAGAAAAGGAGAAACTGCTGTATTGCACTTTGATGGCTTTATATTTGCACTAATAGGCACTTAAATTTTACATCAATAAAAACATGGCCTGTAAAACTCCCCTGAGCAGATGACGTGACCAGTCAGCCAAAATAAAATGCTCTAATCCTGGTCTACAGTCATTTCTAGAAAATTATCTTTCTCATTTAATAACTTTAATTTTATAAAAAGATTCTTTATTCGTTTGGTCATTACAGTGTAGCACAAAAAGGACTGTCTAACAACAATGTAAGAATTCTCAGATTAGGGTCTTCTTGGATGCTATGCCATGTAGATTGGTAGACAGAGTCCTGTGAAATGTTGATATCGCCCCTATTTTGTAAAAAGGGGCTAACTCCCTATTCGATATACAGTAAGTTGTCCCCTTTTTACAAAATAGGGGCGATATCTATTTACTGAACTATACAGTATCACTGCAGAAGAACATAACCTAAATTCTCACAGCTGTGAAATTGTCAAATCTCATGCAGCAGAAAAATAATACAGAAACAGGTGTTATGGAACAATGTATGAGGTGGGTATGAATAGCAGGTGAACAGGGATGTGAAAGGAAGCAGTACACCTAATTTCAAGGTATCATTCCAGCAGTAGTCTCTAGGGACTAAGGAAAATAATGAAAACAAAAGTACTGAACTAACAAAGAATAGGCATGTGACTTACTAATCTTCTAACATGTAAATTTTTACATATCTTCACATCTTCACTCACTGACACTTTAGAATCCAGAGTGCTTCACTTTGAGGAGACTCCAAATTAATAATTATAAATCACACAAGAATTTACCAGTAAAACCTAAACCTGATCATTACATAAGATGGTTGATATATTCCAAAGCTGCTGAAGGGTAGGGTGTTTAAAAGCAAACCTCACACTGTTCATGGCCTGAAAAGAAATATTACCAACAAAACTGCTGCAATTCCTCCTGCCATTCTCACTGCAGTATTTGCAAACATGAAGTGTCATGTAACATGTGTCTCCAGGTGTAGGCAAGCCAACTTCAAACATCTTATACTACCTAATAATTTCTACGTCTTCTCACAAAGTTTTGTTTCTGTGATTTACATTATTATTTTGGGGTCTTCCCCAAGTAAATCAACCCTGTAAGATTATACTTAATCAAAGCAACATATTTTAATGAACATAGTAATTAAGTGTAATATATTCCTCCCTGGCTTTCTTCAGCACATCGCCTATCTTATACATGTGAGGCCATATTAGATCATGGTTACTTACACAGCCAAGTCACACAAACTCAGGTCATAGTACCCACGATACATGCAAAAACAAAACATGTAATTTGATGTTAGATTTTGAGGTTTAAGTTTAGTGATAGAAACTCAATTTAAGTTTGTCAAGACAAATTTCAAAAACAAACTGTACTCCAGCACAGCTAGCCTTTCATATTATGACCAAGAATAGGCTGTGAGCTTTCATTGTATTGACAGAACCTCAAGCCATAGCTCTGTAGTCTCCTTACTGCCCAGATATGACATAACAAATATTTGAGCAATACATTACAAGCTTCCATGGAGGCATCACAGAGCGTCATAGAAAGGGGTTTACTGTGCTTAAGCTTCCTGGATATCATGCTTACTTTCCACAGACTCTGTCGCATATGTTAAATTCACTAGCTATGTTGGCAACCCCCATACAATATGGTTTCCATTGCATCCACTGTAAATTCTGGGTTGTATATACACTTCGGAGGACCTCCGCGGAGTTCCAAAAAACTGTATGGTTATGTATATCAGATGTGGATTTTATAAATGGGCTCTTACTCCGCATTACATTCAGTAAATGTTTTACTTTGTTGCATACCACAATTCACATTTCCGACCTCATAGCCACCACATCTACTGGATATTACTTATGAAGTAGCAGACGATGCGTTTATTATATGGGGGGCCCTCAAGATGGGCATAAGTAAACAAGTGATTACTTATGGAAAACATGGCACTGCCCTTTCCATTTTCGTGTATAATTAAATTTAGTTACCTGATATATCAACAACATTGATTGTCTTTGCATGTGGAAACTGATGGTTCAAAATGTCTTTCACTTTCTTCTCTGTAGTGTTACCAGAAGCTGCTTGAGTTCCATTCCAAAGTCGAGATAGGAGCTGCAAGTTATAGAAATTGCATGAATTGCACTTGTAAGAGTATTGTAATATTTCATATATCAAACGTATATTCTAACCGAGAATGGACGTGAACTTGTAGATGTTGGTATTTTACTCATGATTTCGTTAGGGTGTTACGTAAGTTTGAAAATTAGCGCTTTTCTGCAGTCATTTTGTCTAGCCATTTAAATTCGAGATATCGTAGCGTTACTAAAGCGTCCAGTCGTGGTGATAGGCTCTATCGAATAATCCCACGGATGATATATTGTCGCCTCTGAACTAGCGGAATGTGCCTGATGCACGTGTAGGATTGTGACAGATAAGGGAAGTAGATGTAGGCAAAACGGGTCTTCACTGAGATGCTGTTTTCATTAGGGTCCCCTTGGTAATCCGTTCATTTAACCCCTTCACTTTATCAAATGAGTATATAATTACACGCTAGACCCGGATTTATAGGTTGTTTGTTTTATATTATTCATACCATACATATTCTTATAATTCTTATTTCAACCAACTTATGCACTGAATAGAATACATTCATAAGCTATTATAAAACTCCTATAAAACATTAACCAAGCTGTAACAGAGCAGCTTTCTTGTACATGAAGAATTTTAAATGAAACTAGGCTCTAATGCAAATTACGGTGACCACATCAGGAAAATTTTCAGTAGGAAGGAAGGCAGAGTGCATCTAGAAGACTGTGTGTGGTAGGGGTGATGGAAAGAAGCGGAGCAATGTGACGTAGTTTTTTGGTGCGGTGAGAGTGGTGATGCGTGCGCAGGCCGGAGTAGTAGTAATCTGTGGGCCGGAGCAACCAGTCCACATGTGGGATGACTTGGAAGGAACGTTGTGAAGGGGGAATGGCACATGCGCGACAAAGGGATGCGAACATGTATCGTGAAAGGTAATAGATGTAGTTTGTGTGGCGGTTGTACGCGTTGAGGAAAACGTTAACATGTTTGCAGGTTGTATACATAGTGTTTGTCCAGGACGAGGTTGGAATATCGCGCCGACTGTAACAGAGACATAGCCTACACGCTAACCTAAGTTTGTCTCGAGTGGCCATACAGTTAATATACAGAACAGTGAAATAGCCTACACCCTAACCTAAGTTTGTGTCGAGTGGCCATGTACTTAATATACAGAACAGAGACATAGCCTACACCCTAACCTAAGTTTGTGTCGAGTGGCCATACAGTTAATATACAGAACAGTGAAATAGCCTACACGCTAACCTAAGTTTGTGTCGAGTGGCCATGTAGTTGATATACAGAACAGAGACATAGCCTACACCGTAACCTAAGTTCGTCTCAAGTGGCCATTTAGTAATTAATAAACAGACCGAGAACTGTTAATGGAATGGGGAGGACGTGGTTAACATGTGGCACCGACTGTAACAGAGACATAGCGTACAGCGTAACCTACATTTTGTCTGCAGTGGTCACGTGGTACGTGATTGTATGGAAAAGGGAAGTTTGAAATGAGCGCGCCAAGTTGAAGGCGTGAGATGGGGGCGCGGCCACAACGCGCCACGCCCCTCGGCGTACGTAACCTTCGTCACTGCACACTGGATACACAGTGGTCATCGTAAAGTACATTAGTGCCAAACTATTTCCGACTTCCATAAAGGAC
Source organism: Reticulitermes speratus (assembly GCA_021186555.1). Lineage (NCBI taxonomy): Eukaryota > Metazoa > Arthropoda > Insecta > Blattodea > Rhinotermitidae > Reticulitermes > Reticulitermes speratus. Next base: position 55,852,162 of record JAJKFL010000001.1, read on the forward strand.
CTGTGTTACTGGTCTCTTCATCGCTGGAGAAATACAACACCCCCGCTCTATGAGGTTGCGTCATTCAGCTGCGTGAAACTTGCGGAAATGACCTTGGAGATTAACCTATATGAACTGACCGCGCTATTTGAACGCTGTATTTTGGAAAAACAACGAATGGAAACTCGGGGAAATTGTTTAAGATTTTGATAAAGAAAATGTATTAAACGGGTAAAAAAATTGTTTCGTCGTCAACGTTTGTTACTTCTTAGGCGGGAAGTTTCTTGTGCGGGGACGTATTAAAAGTGCAACGTGTAATGTTAATCTAATGGAATAATTTTGGTGCTTCTTTATCCTGTCGTCTTATGCGGGAAAACATCTTAAACGTCTTAAGCGAGTTTCACTGTATTTTCAAGTTAAATTTCTTAAATACCACATAATCTTTAAATGCAACATGTCGTTGTGCTTAATAATTAAGTCACCGCCTATAGAATACGTCTGCTATGTGGATCCATCCATCCATACATACATACATACACATATACATTCACCGATCCAACATCCACGTAAGTAGGATTGGATATGGAATTTGTCAAGAACAGAGTAGATTGCAATATGCAATCTGAAGGAATAATTTGAATGGGTTTATTATTCTTTAAAGTATTCCTCTCGTATCCAGAGCCTGTATGAAATGTCAAATACTCCAATGCTCTCCGCAAAACTTCTGCGTAGACGACTGCGCAGTGAGTATAGATAACGGCGCCACTTCACATTTATTGTCGTCTGCTCAATCATGTGACGTCAAATTCTGTCCATGTTACAATGATGGCTGTTGGTAGTGTTGATGTTGACGTAATTGTAATGTAAAGTTAGACGAAAGAATTACACGAGTATTTCGTTCATTAATTACTGAAGTATGAAGTATCGTTTGTGCATCAGATACTAAGTGGCAAATTGAAATGAGTAAAATATGAACACTTTTGTTCTGCTGTAGAAGAGGACAGAAAGCTATTTGCAAACGCCCCCAGTATTATTTTGTTTTGGAGAGGTTATATATCTCGCAGTATATTCGGTTATCGAGTAAGTTTTGAGCTATACACGTCTGTGACATCCGTCATGAAAGCACGATGACTGTGGTTGTGGAAGTGGTCAGTGTAGGGTCGTCTATTGGCGGAATGTTAAATAAGTCGCAACGTCTCTTGTTAGGCCTCTTTGTCCTTCTACTAGTTGATGTTATATGGGTTTCTTCTTCGGAATTGACGAAGGTAAGAAGAAGGTCAACGAACATTACTCTTATGAGTGCTTACATGCAATACTTATCTGGTATTGATAATTCAGCTTAACCCATGTCTCCCAACTGCATGTTATTTTAAGAACTCAAATTACATGACTTTTGCATGAATGGAAGATACTAGGTTTTACTGTACTATGGTATCACAACCAAACGAGTGGAGTGTTCCTTGATGTCAACGTTTAATGTAATGAAATGTGCTTATGCCTTCTCTCACCATTTTAACAAGACAAACTGAAACTGCTGCCCAATTTTTACAACAGGTGTAATTGTACAGTAGTTACTAGATTGCTTTTAAGGCCATTGTAGGCATACAGTATTGTATCTGTGTGCATTTGTGTCCATATGTTACTTTGCACTTCCCCAATACATTTTGTATGAATTTATATATATTTTCATGAAATTTGATATGGACATACAACACGTACATTGGAGACTATCCCCACCTATTTACGTTTAATTTCATATCCTTGGTAATTCTTTCGTGGCGGAAATTGAATTTCAGAGCTGGAAGTAACACTAGTGTCATGGAAGATTTGTGTTGTAAAAGGTCCTAAAGAACAAGAAACGTTTGTTATGGATGAGCTTATAATTTTCGTGGATATGACGCCGTGTAGTTTGGTAGAGGGGTGCTAATTTTTTGGATGAACCTGTTGCATCCATCTTAACAGTAGATCCAAACATTGGTACCCATCTACCAAATTGTGTGGCATCACATCTGAGAAGACCATAATCCTGACACTCACTGCTGTGTCAACCTTAAATGTCACATTTGTTAACAACAGTTTATAGATTTTATATTGCTTTCACTGTGCATTTTTCCTCACTATTCAGTTCTACCAACAAATGCACACACATAAATATGGGTCTTATGTGGAATCTTCATTAGCCCTGCTTCAGGTGGCAGTTACTAATGAATAACAACGATAGAAATGCAAAATTGTGTAGGGACATAATTTGTAAATCTATGTATGTAATGTCTGCATTATATTACACTGTTATATGAAACATTATAGGCACATGGAAATTTAGAAATATGGTGAAGGAATAAAACTTAAACATCATGCCTAACATCTCTTATGTAGAGAGAATCGGCACTTGATCATTGCATAATATCAATCATAATTCTTGATATGGAGGAATGAAAAGGAAAAGTTGACACTATTAGTTGTTTAAAATACTGTTTGTATACATGGTAATCATCAGGTTTTAGGATATGGCATGGGAAGGTAGGTTAATTGGTCTGTTATTGTCCCATTGAAAATGTCTTTAAATGACAACGTGCCCACCCTTGCAGCCACATTTAAAAGCCTACATGCCCTTGTTGTTAGAGTGTTATCTTACTTTTACTTGTTCTATTGTGTTTATGGACAAATGAAATGAATTTTTTGACCAAACAAGGATCACAGAACAGTATAATGCTGCTGTCTGGTGATGATATGGCCAAATACTAGCACATTCTAACCATAAACTTCAAAATGCTGTGGAGACATGGTGTACCTCTTTGGACAGACTGTCCACCCATGTCTCAGAAACAATGTTAGTTAACATTGAGTTAATTTATTCTTGATGTGCAGAGCCAAAGCCCTTACAATTAGTGTCTAACAATACAATACTAATGGACTTATAAATATGATATATTAATACATTTTTATTTAAATACTTCGTTCCTTATTTATTTTATCAAATTTGAATTTATGCTGCATTATTTGTGTATTTTGTTTCCAGTATATTTATCACAATGAAGATTTTGAGAAACCGTTCTTTAGCACATATGTAAAGACATCAATGTTTACGCTGTATCTACTGGGGCTGTGTTTTTGGCCACCTTGGCGAGACCAGTGTAGTAAACCTGCCACATACATGGTATGTTGACTTCTGGTACAACAAAAAAATTTATTTGTAAGTGTGCATTCATGCATGTGCCTCTTTTTTTTAACAAGCCGTAATCTGCGTGTTAATTGAACCAGGAATATGTGTGTATTAATTCCATGGTCAGCGTATAATACAGGGTCATTACTTTATCCAGCCCATATTGTTGGTTACTGCACAGGCTGTTTCGTATGACAGTAGGCATTGTAGCACTCAGTGCTATTTAAATTTTGCTGTGATTTGGGGTCCATGCCTCTTAGGTTAATGTATTGCAGTTAATATTGTTACTCACTGTAGCTAATGAAGGTGCTGGAAGGTTTTCATTTTATTGCCAGTACCCAGTTTGCATGAGTGAAAGGAACCTGCCAGTGGGAAACTAAACTGCTTGGTTGTTGAAAGTAGTTCCCTTTGTATTAAGTAATGTTGCTGACATTTATAGGGTATGAAATTGCAAGTTAATTAATGTTTCAAGCAAGGTTTTAAATAAAGATTATTCCAGGACAGCATAATTAACACTCATTGGAGGATGCTGAATAGCATATCACACTTACTGTTCAACAGATGGTATATATTGGAAAGACAAGCCAGTTTAATGTAGGTTTTTATTTAACCTTCAGCATCATAGCATATTAGAACCATTGTAAACTAATAAACACTATATTGATGTTGGTTGAAGATTACATTTTGTTGTTCCTTGGGAGTATCATTCTACAGAGAGGTCCAATTATCATGTCCCTGAATATGGGGAAAATACAGTCTCTTCAGGCATGGGTTTGTTTGCTGATACAGTAGCTGTGTTATTGCTGCTGATAACCGAGTGGCTGGAACAAGCATTTAGTACAAGTGTGCCTCAGATGGTTTCAGTGCACTTATGAAATTTATACATTTGAACAAAGTGCGATCATTGACAATATTCTTGCAATGCTTGCATCATGAACAAGTACAGTTGAAAGTTTTGTAAAAAATTGCCCTTATCAACAGTTCAATATAAAAGAACAGTATACAGATGAATGGAGAATTTTTGAATTACTGGTTCAGTGCTGGACAGAAATAAAATACTAGCACTTGTATTTTTCTTGAATGAGGCATGCTGTCATTAAGTAGGAACAAAAACAGCCAAAATAAAGGATTTGGTGTTACAAAAATTCCCATGCAGTTCGTACAGGCCAGTGAGTGTGTGTGAAATCACAGGCCTGTGTTTTTGGAAAAAAAAAAAAAAGATTTTATCATGTTACATAAATCCCTACACCACTGTTCCGGGAACTGAAGAAGAGAAAATGTAGGACAGTCAACTTTGAAGGGCAACTTTCAAAAATGTTCAGCCATATATTCTTGTCATCTTCAGGGAGTTACAAGTTTTGTTCGAAGTGTACAGCGTATATGGCAACTTGTAGAAAATTGGCAGACTATATACATTAATATAATGTAATATAAGAATACAGTGATAATTATTACTATGTAAGTCAATATATAAATATGTAGTTATAATGAGTACAGCATATTTATTCATGGTGCACGTTCGAAGTACCAAAACAACGGATTATAGAATCCAATTTAAATAAAGAAAACATGCCAACACCACATATGTTTGGTTATGGAACATTACTTTCAATACTTTCAATATCTATAACTTTTTAAGATCAATTCAAGTACAGTTTTAACATTATAACTGCCTATTTGCATATTGATGACTTATATAGTGACAATTATCATTATATTATTATTATATTATATATATGTATGTAGTCTCCAATTATGTATGTAAAGTTACCAAATATGCTGTACACATCGACCAAAACTTGTAACTCCCTCAAGATGGCCAGAATATATGGCCGCAACACGTAAGAGCTTTATATAATGAATATAAAAACATTGTGCAACTAGTTGGTACTAAATTTGTGTGTATTAGACTGTTGCACAGAAGACGCACAACATTAAGCATAGTTGTATGTCGATAAATATTTTCAGAACGTGCAAGGTCTGCTTAGAAGCTGGAGGGAGCACTCTTAAATTCTGCTATGAAAGAAGGTGAGTTGAATGGCTGAGTAAGACAGATTCTAAATATGTGACAGATTCAGGCTTTGCACACGTTAAAGCAACAGTGACAGCTGCCGTGCTCAGGGATGTGAGGGAATAAGACCTCTCTGTAGTTGTACGTCTTGTAACAAGAATCACACTCTTAACATCATACTTACTCTTCAGTTCATTATCACTATCATAGTGTATCGTAAAGTGGCTGTATAATAATTCTTGTATTCATGTTACAGTACATTGATCCAAATGCAGATGATGAAAACTTCTATACAGAGGGAAACACAAGTTTGGTAAGAATGGACTTGAATTTAGTGTTGCTTGTAATGTCATGTTACAATAACAAACAAAGATTCAGTTGTGACGACTGGTAGTGTTCAGTTCAGAGGAATGTGACCCCAGTCCTTAATGTCATGGTCTTCTGGGATGTGATTTCATGTAGTCAGGTACATTGGTACCAGTATGGTACATACTGCCTCCTGAATCACCCAGGGGCAGCGGTGGCGCAGTTGGTTGAGGCACTGCGCTACAAACCGGAACGTCGCGGGTTCGATTCCCGATGGTGTCATTGGAATTTTTCATTGACATAATCGTTTCGGTCGCACTATGGCCCTGGGGTCGACTCAGCCTCTAACAGAAATGAGTACCAGGAATCTTTCCTGGGGGATAAAGGCGGCCAGTGCGTAGGGCTGACAACCTTACCACCTTCATGTGCCGATTGTCTAGAAATCTGGGAGTCTCAACCTTCTGGAACCCTAATGGTCTGTCCAGGCCTGTAATGGGATTGCTTTACCTGAATCACCCTGTATATGAGGCTTATTCCAAATGAAAAAACATTTAGGGATTGTTCTCTGCAAAGGATTGACACACCAACTGATTGATCCTCTCCACAAAGAACTTATTGGGTTCTTGCTGGAACCACAGCACCACTGCAGCTTAGACGTCTTTGCTTCATGTGAATCTGTGGTCCTTCAGAAATTCTTTCAGGGAGATTAACATGTAGAAGTCACGCTGTGTCAAGTCTTGATCATATGATGGGTGATCAAACACCTCCAAGTACATGGAGTGCAGCATGTCCTGCATGCTGTGGGTCATACACATTGGGATGGTGGTGTGCAGCCATAAAAGTTGCCTTGAACAGCAAGACAAATCTTTTCTGTATTCCACGGTCTGTAGAACAAAGTGGGCCAGTGATTTAAACCGGATCTGATTGAGGTTTTTCACCCAGATTCATGGTTCTGCAGCCTGAACTTGAGGAACCAATTAGGAATATTGATGCGAATTTTGATACTTGTGAAAGCTCTGTGTGTAACGATATAAGGTAATGTTAAAGCACAGCATAGGGTTGTACAGTCTCAAATTTTATGGTGTGACGGCATTTTTAGATACTTTTTAAGTAACTATTCTGTATCATCCAGGAAGATACATTCCAGTGTTGTGATCAGTATTGATCTTCATAGGCTGTTCTGTGACTAATGCCCAATTTACTGGAAGTTATCTGTGTGCAAACTGCAGGAACAGCATTCTGTGTCATCAATCAAGTGACTAGTGAATAAATTAACCTGTTACAAGCAATGGTGTATTTATTCATCACATCATATCTTGTGGCAACAGTGTTGAAGAGCCAATGCTTCCCTGTAAATAACCCCTGCGAGATAAGTCTTGTGTCACCAATAAAAAAAATCCCAGACGTAATCAAAGAGCTGGGACATCGTTGAGAAAATGGGACATTTGCAGGGCATTCATCAGCCATTGTGTCAGTGGGATACCTTCCTCACTGGTCATGGTGAGTGTTTTTAATGGCCCCTGCTTTGCCCACACCAGTTCCCATACAGGTTTCATTTGAAGAACTCTCATGTAGACTACTACTGCTATTTTTGTGTCATCTGAGATAGTGGGTGAAATTGATTTGAATGTTGACTTTGAAAGTAAAGTATCTAATGGCTTGTAGTGAACAACAGTTAGCATCCTGAAGTACGATAAAGATTAAAAATACAGATAGAAACAGTGTGTATTCCATGTCAAACTTTTCTTTGTATGTTGTGTATCGTTATTTGAAAGGTGAATGTGAAAACAAATTCCTTTTACAGAGTGATCCTACATTTGTTCCAATAAAATTCCCTGATCCAAGTGACAGAAGCTCAGGAACTGAGAGTGATGACTCATCAGTGAGATCAGTACGCTTCAGCAAACTTGCTGAGGTCAGTTTCATAAAACTGTATTAGATATTTAACTGATTTATCTTGTTTTGAAAGTAAATCATCCTGTTTTATGGTGTTGGCCTTTCTGTATGTGAGATTAGGAATTGGATGTAATACATGCAACTTGTTTGTACAGGTTCGTCATATGTCAGAGACTGATGCAACTGAAGCGCTACTGGCACGCCTGTCATATCACGCCAGTATGCGTGCAGGAGAGGTAGCAAGACGTGCAGCTAGTAAATTCCCAATACAGAAAGTTGCAAAAATTTCCCTTATGTTTTGCATTTTGGTGAGTTATATAAATGCGGGAAAAACGGTAATTTAATTCCGTGTGTGTGTTTGGGGGAGGGGGGGCTTGTGTGTTTGTGCACGTGAGTGCATGCGTGCACATTTGTGCATTTGCAAGTGCGTGAGTGAGTGATAGCAAGTGAGATGGAGCAGGGAGAGGTCAGGTGGAACAGAGGCTGTGCTCACTGCAGGCCAAAAAAGAGGACCCATGTCTTCTCACAGAAAGGTAGAAGTTTGTTTTTAATAGTAGTTTTTTCCTCCTTGCAAGTATCGTGAACATATAAAAACAATTCACAAATACAGTTAGAATTACACAGTTCTTTTTTCTTGATTTTATAAATTTGGGTAACATTTCTTGAATTTGTCTTGGACAATAAGATATCAAGTTATGTGCCTCTGAACTGTTTTTACACATTATGTATAAAAAAATGTATACAAGCCATTTTACATTTCTCCTTGATCATCCTTGTAAGACTGACATTTATTTGAAACATGTATAAAAATTGAGTTCCTGCCCCCCAGGACATACTCCATGCCCATTATAAAGACCATTTAGTTAATGCTGTTAGGGAAATAGTTGGAGCTTACTGGAACTGTAGGATAGAATTTTAATATTTCACATTGTTTGTATTACTTCCCTGTTTATTAGAATCCAACAAAATACATTTGTTGGGCAATATATGCACACACGGTCACTCTAACAGTGTGCTTGGTATTCCACCATTACGGGATTAGATACTTTCATAATAAAGATCGATAACATCCCATAGATGTTTGATTGAAAGTGCGACATTAACTTACAGTATAATGTAAAGTGTGTGTAGCCTAACAAGTGTATTTTTTTTGGATTGTAATAAATACAGGATAGAAAGTTCAATTTCCCCCCCCCCAACCCTTCAATGCTGGCATAGGGGTATCATACGGACCTCTAATTTTCCACGTGCTGCAAGCCCCAGTCCACTCTATGGTTGTCAATTTATTTAAGGGCACTGTGAATTTAAAACCACTCTGTTCTGGACAGTAGCTGGAATTTAAACTCCAGCATCATTGAAGGGTTAATTGTTCAAAAATTTTTTTAAATGTCCTGCTATTCCTGATTAATTTACCACATTATCAAAACATGTCAGTTTCCGTTGTGGCTTATGAGCTGTACTTATCGAACACAGTACTTTCTTGACAACATATAATCATATAGGTTATTTATTTCAATGGAAAACGTCTGGCTGTTTTGTAAAGTTTATTGATGTACAACAAGGTGTCTCAGTACAGATCCCATTGTGGCATTTGTATGGTCTTTGCAGTCCTGATATCTTTGATTTTCCTTACTAAGTAAAAAAAAAAAAAAAGCATACCAGTCAAAACAAAACTGCCTGAGTGTTTTTATGAGGTGGCCGAAAGTATGATTAAATGCAATTTAATTATGCATAAAAGTCAATGATAATCATTTTATTTTGCCAAAAACTGAACTGTTTCTTTTCTTTCCAGTGGTTTATTGCCAACTATACGTATCAGACAGCTTTAGCTGATACAGAAGCAAGCATTGTCACAGTTCTGTCTTCAACATCAAGTTTATTTGCGCTGGTATTGGCTGCTCTCTTTCCATCAAACCTTGGTGACCGCTTCACTTTGTCTAAATTGGTAGCTGTTTGTATAAGCATCAGTGGTCTTGTAAGTAATTACTGCTTTTATAGCTGCATTTCTATACCAATAGTGAAACAGTAAGTATAAAAACTGTATATTTTGAAGTAGAGTTCTGCTTCAACACTTGTTTATTTCTATGATTTTCACCGTGCATTTTAATCTCTCTGTATATTAAACCAACAAAATGCACCTTCACTATCAAATTTTAATAGTAATATATAACTTTCCCCTACATATGTTTCGGTCTGCCTAGACCATCATCAGGGGAATCAGACTACATTTGATTCACATCCATAAGTTCACTGTGTTACCACACTCATTATAGTTCGATGTTTATGTAAGTAAGGCCACTGTATGAAAACACTTTCTAAAATCACTTGTTTAACGTATATTATGTCATATATAAAAACACTGTATATAAGACTTTGAAGGCTCGTCAATGTTTAAAAGTTAAAATCATCAACCTGGGTATCACAATTGGCTTCTTGTATTATTTGTTCATGGATTTGCATCATTTGAAGTTTTCTTGTTTTGCTGTTGTTTACTTTGTGTTATCGCGAGTTGCGAAGTGTACTGTCTGCTTGTCTTATGGGTTGTGTGCCTACAACCCACAAGACTTGTTTATTTGTTGCATATCCTGCTTGATGTCATGTATGTCACACAATGATCAGTTGGCAAGAGGGAATTTGTATGTGACTTATACCTATTTCAGGTCTGTGATTTGTATCATAGGGGTTAGAAACTTGTAGTTGAGTTCATTTTTATACACATACATCTTTCTGTGATACGTTTCATATTAAAACAAGGTAGGGTAGAACTAAAGCAGTTATCTGCATGCAGTGGTTGCTCTATTAACAGTCGTAAGAACAGAAATTATGGTCGAGTATGTGAATGTGTGTATGGGAGAGGTGCACAAATCTTTTGTGACTGAATTCTGTAGTGATTTTGTGGGTCCTGAGTATGGAACTTGCTTTGTATCACCCTTCTAGTGCCTAGAATTTTCAGGTGGCTCCTAGTGGAGCATTTCCAGTTACAAACTTGTAATGGACACACCACATAATATTTCAACCTAACACCTAACCTTATGTTAAGCTACAGCCAAGCGAATAATAGGTCTGGTTAATAATATAATTTCAGCACAGTTTAGTAATAACATATACACTGGTCACTGTGATTATGAATGTTAGATTTGTGTAACAGAATGATGCAAGTATGTAATTGTCACTGTTAAAATCAGTGGCTTGAATAAACTTGTTGCTTGTAAATATGCCAGAATTACTTGACGGCTAAATGTTCGATTGATGAGGTAGCTGTGCTCCATGGAGTTAGTTGGTTAAAATAACATGACACTCTATAGCTCCTCAGTGGAGAAACATGGAATTCCTTTATGTAGTAGTAGATGAAATGATTTGTTCATAAAATTGGTTAGTTAACTAATCTTACTGACCCCATTGGTGTAGTGATAATGTGAATTGTGTTTAGGAGATCCCTGTTTCGAATCTTGGCTGGGTCATCAGTTATCCTGATTTGAGATTTTTTGTGATTTTCGTCAGTTCCTCCAGGCAAATGCCAGCATACCGCCTTTATTAGGCCGTGACTACATGCAACCATAACCTTTCCAATTCATCACTCATCAACGATCATATCACTTGACATTGTATGGTCCGAGGAGCCGACAGTGTTTTAAAATAAACTACTAAGTGAGTTAATCTAGTGGGGAATATGTAGTAAATCTTGTCTAATTTCAAGGTTTAATTAATTAAACTTTCAAAATTATATTAACAATTTTTCTCTCTCCCTTTCCTTTCTTTCTTAGTCTCACTTCTTCTACTGACTCAGGGTAGGTGTAGAGGGTTATTGTTGCACCTGATCACACGCAATTACAGACACACACATGCGCGCACGCGCACACACATGGTAGGACTCCTCTGGATGAGTGATCGGCCCATCACAGAGACCTCTACCCGACAACGCACAACACTCACAAGAGACAGACATCCATGCCCCCGGCGGGATTTTAATTTGCAATCCCAGCAAACGAATGGCCGCAGACCCACGCCTTAGGCCACTCAGCCACTGATTAATAGTCATTAAACTTAAATATTTCTCACAGAATTCCTTTCTGCTTTGTCACTAAACATGTTTTGGAGATCGAGAACTACAGTAAACCCCCTATTTAATGAATTGCTGGGGGATTAGAATATATTTCACTAAATCGAGGTTTTCATTAAATGGAGGTTACATTGTTTATATGGAGCTATTGTTGGGACATGAAAAAATCATCACTAAATCCGGGATTTCACTAAATGCAGGAACATTAAATCAGGGTTTTACTGTAATTGACTTCTGGTCTTTGTCCATCGTCCAGATAAAATATCCGGATGATGGATAAAGTCCAGAAGAGAATTAGTTCTCAGTGTTATATACCATCGTCAGAACCTTTTAGAACTTATGTTTTGGAGAATATCCAGTTTGAATGCCTTTTCTTTCCAGCTGTGTGACCATAACATGCAACTGGACACCAGTTCAGTGTATTAATATATTCTCTGATGTTGCTTGGGCACAGCCCATGTGATTTTGTTCCATTTTAGTAATAGTTATTCACACCTTTTGACAACCAGCATACACGTATGATGACGTACATGAGAGTTGAGTAGCTAGAACAGCTGCTGGAAACATATTAGTGGAATGGATAAGAAAATGTACTGTGCAGTTATTTTTGTGTATCCTGCTGTCACATGACCTTGGTTGTTTATTGTGGGTATGACAACATTTTAGAGGAACCTGATACCTTTTTTGATAGTAAAGAAGGGGACATGTCCTCCAAATTTTTGATAAGTTTTGCAGTTGACCAGTTGTACCAGTGTATATTTGTAAGTTTCAGTGCAGACTGTTCTGTACAAAGTATGTGGGGACAGTTTTTAGGCCCATTTGCAAAATTGTGAAAAGTGACTGTTAGCTTCATTATGTCCATCCATCCGTCTGCATGGAACAACTCGGCTCCCACTGGACAGATTTTCATGAAGTTTGATATTCGAGGATTTTTCGAAAATCTGTCAAGAAGATTGAGGTTTGATTTAAAATCTGACAAGAATAACTGGTACTTTACATGAAGACCTGTGAACATATGCGATAATATTTAGCTGAATTCTTAAATGAGAAATTTTTCAGGCAAAGTTGTAGAGAAAATCAAAACACACATTTTATGTTCAATAATTTTTTTCTGAAAATCATGCTGTTTATGAGATAATGTGGAAAAATATGGTAGACCCTGCCATGCTACAGATCACAATATAATGCTGCGCAGAAAAGGTGCGATTTGCGTGCCGGGTAACTAAGGCAAGAATACAGACACACACTCTGAATGTTTAATAATTATTACTTTTCACGGCAACAGTAGTTATGCGAACGTGTCTCTGTTAAGTTATACATACATTGTCTGTCTTGTTGTGCCTAGGATGAGTGAGAACTCTGAAACATAAAAGCAGCTATAAAAAATATGTAATGGACCTGTGCAGTTGATATTCTATGTTTTTTTTGTGTTCAGTATCTTTAACTGTCGCTTGTGTAGAAATGTTACTACATCATATTTGTGTCTGTTTTGTGTGCAGGTCTTAGTGAGCCTGTCAGACCTCACAGTTGAAGTGAAAATTCCAACAGGAGCTATACTGGCACTAGTCAGTGCTTTCTTTTATGCTGCATACTTGGTCTTCTTACGCAAGAAGGTGGACCATGAAGACAAAATGGACATTCCCATGTTTTTTGGTAGGTGTCTGTTATAAATATTCTCTAAGTGGTCTTAATTCTGTGGTTTCATCAAGTGATGACCAAATATAAATGAACTAAGGTTTTAAAAAGACATATTTTTAATTGTCGTGAAAAGTGGTCGCAGAAATATTAAGCATATCATTATTGTTTTCCACTGATGATGATGATAAATGTACAGGGGCTCCCAGTATGTCTGCCTTTATGTGTTTGCTCACACTTACATTGTCAACTTATCAGGAGCCAACCATAAAAACTAGTCATCCTAACAGTGGCATAGCCAGTGGGACGATGGTGGTTATCAGGCAGCTTCTTCTTGCCCCTGAGCCACCAAGGCCACAAAAATGTACCGTTGAGATTCGTGTAAAAAAATAATCTTTTTACCTGAAAATGGGGCAGCTGTCAGGATTCTGGAAGTAAGAAATTTCTGACTTGTTTTTCAATCAAATAAACTGCATATGGTATGCATATTGAGGGAGTAGTTTTTTAAGGAATGACAAGGCTAAGGTTGTAAAAAAAAAAAAAAAAAAAAATACATTGCTACATCTAGGGAGGGGTGTAGGGAATGGTTCTTTCAACTGGGTGGTTTTTGCTGAAAATGTGGCTAGTGCAGGTCACATCTGTGTAGGATAAAGGACCTACTTAGACAGTTTAGTTATGTGAGTATTCTTTAATTACTGTGTTTATGATTTTTATTTCCGTTGTAATGCATGTATACAGATGAAAAGGACGTACATGCGTTTTAAGAACTTGATGCCATGAAAAGTTAAAATAATGACAATTTCTGTCTTTAATTTCTATATACCATGTTCTGTGTAATATTTTTTGCTAGAAACATAATTTTAAATATTGCTTCAATTTCATGTCAGTAGAAAAGATCTTATTTTAATATAATATTATACATGGACATCACAGCAGTGTAAAAGTTTGAAAAGTGTTAAGAAACCAGTAAAAATGCTGAAGCATTTAAATGCAGTTTAAGAAACTCTGTCTGTGGTGCTGCTGGGGGGCCCGTACTATCACCCACTTCAAAAAATTCTGGCTATGCTACCACATACTAACATCTTTCAGTTTAGTTGTACAATGCCGTTTTGTATGAGTGCTTTGCACTTGCACCTCTGTTGCATTTCTTTCCAGCATCTGCTCTGATTCGTCTCCATCCCAGTCTGTTGTATCTCACATAGTGCGTAGCTAGTGCCCACTGGAAGGAGTCAGTTTTATGATCAGCAGTCTTGGATTACGTTCGTACAGGCAAAAGTTCTGCGCGGCAGTCACCATTTCAGATAAAAGTGAAACTTCTGTGGTGTGTAATTTCAACATATACTGAGGACTCCCTGGACTGTCATTGAGTGTAGCATCATTCCTTTTCATATTTGACAGTTACAACTCGGCCAGTTGTGTCTGGGTGTGAAACTTTATCTGTCACTTGAAGAGAAGAATACAAATTAAAAGAACATTGCAATCCTAACTTAGAATTCATGCATTTAGTAAAATCTTGTATTTGATTAATATTTTTCCTAATACCAACCAAAGCTCTGTGTAAACAGTATCTTGTGTTCCTATATTCAGTGAATTTTAGTTCTATAAAAAACCCACATTTAGTGCAAGAAATATCCAACCTTCCAGAACTTGTATGGGTATTTATTGCAGGGGGGGTTGAAATAACACTCAGTATTCGTATTTTCAGTGTGCCAGAAATCATTACCTTGTAATAATCAATGAATCTTCGATGAATGAAGTGACATGCTGAAGAGACGCTGAAGGCATGCCACTTGTGGCATCATAGTTACTTTGATTCCTGTCTGAGGTTATTTTACTGTTTGTTTCATATGTCATTCATTATTTCACATTTGATAGTTAGTGATCATGCTACCTTTTCTTTCTTTCTTTCTTTCTTTCTTCTTCATTCTTCCCTCTCCCCCTCCTCTCCCCGGGTGGTGAAAGGCCCTGCAGCAGAAGCTACAGACGCATCGCAACCTTGAGGTTATTGTGCAACCCTGTGATGAAGATAATTAGTTTTTTCATTTTTCCTTGCAATGGAGCACCAGTAGATGAAATTGACAGGGGAAAACCAAAGTACTAGGGGAAAAACCTGTCCCAGTGCCCTTTGTCCACCACAAATCCCACATGGACTGACCCCAGGATCGAACCCAGGCCTCCGAGGTGAGAGGCCGGCGACTAACCGTCTGAGCCATGGCACGGCCCTATCATGTACTTATATTTATCTGTGCCAAGAGTTTCACTGCTTCTGCAAAGAAATTATTTTATTGTAATTATATATGCTAAGTCTTGTAAGATTAAACAGTTGTTATGTAAACTTGTGAGACCTCCATTTAATGAAAATTGCAATTTGATGTAAGAAAAGCCAGAGATGTTACAACAGAGATTTTTTACTGTTATGTCAGAGCTATAGCTTAAGAAGTGTTTGAACTTAAGGGAAAACAGCTGGTAAGGGAATGGAAAAGATTGTTATTGAGGAGCTACAAAATATGTACTGAGTGATAAAAGACGTTTTGCTGAACAGGACATGTAGCTGAAGAAGAAATGTTCTGTTTGAAACAACCTTTTATTCCAGTATTACAAATACACGTAATACTAGACGACATATTTTCGGCTTGTTCACATCAAGCCGTCTTCAGATCTGGCCCACAAGAGTACATAAGAGCATTGTGAACCACTTGTTTCTAGGACTTTGTCCATCGTCTTTATTGTGAATAAAATGTAAAATATAAAATGTAAAAATATAAAATATATAAAATCTACGTTTCGGAAGATGGCTCTTCTTCCGTCTTCAGGCCTACTCAGGTGGGTCCTGTTGATTGAGCTAGTCTCAATCACCGGACCTAGCTCAACAGGACCCACCTGAGTAGGCCTGAAGACAGAAGAAGAGCCATCTCCCAAAACGTAGATTTTATATATTTTTATTTTTACATTATTTTATATTCACAATAAAGACGATGGACGAAGTCCTAGAAACAAGTGGTTCACATCATATACCATTGTCAAAACCTTTTAGAATTCAATTACGTAAGAGCAGTTAGTCAAGAACCAACAACAAAGCCATACACACAAGCAACACAGTCAGCTGTTATAATTTAGGAATCATCTTGAGAAAAAGTATTGATTGACAACTTGCCCACTAGCAAATATTGATGCATCATTAATTTACATAAAAGCTTACAAGCTGGGCACTCACAGAAGAATTCAGTACATTAATGACAACGACTACATTACTTCTGCACTAATCCTCAGGTAATTTTATTCTGTTTCAAAACCCAATCATGAATGTTAAGAAAGTTTCAACATACACCAGGAAGGACACAAAAAATAGTTTTATTTTTAATTGAAATTGGCAGGCAAAAAGAAACAACAGTTCATATTCTAGATTTTAAGCCTGTATAGGCATATTACTAGTAATTAATAAGAGAATTACATGGTAAAAGCCGATCCCAGTGGTCGTGCGGTCTAAGGCGTGGGCCTAAGGCCGCTCGCTTACTAGGATTGTGGGTTCGAATCCCACGGGGGCAGGGATGTCTGTCTCTTGTTAGTGTTGTGTGTTGTCAGGTAGAGGTCTCTGCGACGAGGTGGTCCCTCGTCCAGAGGAGTCCTACCGAGTGTGGTGTGTCTGAGTGTGATCGTGAAGCCTCGAAAACTGGAGCAGCCTAGGCCACCAAAGGGGCTGTCGAGCCATTGGAAAAACAAAATTTACATGGTAGAAGTGTGTGCCTAACAACAAGTAGTGTGTAGTTTTATGGGTCTGTCCTGAAGGTGGCTGCATGTAAACAAGCCAAAACATATGCTTGTAATATAGGAATTGAAGGTTGTGTCACACTGAAAATTTCTTCTGCAGTTAATGTGTCACACACTGGGATGTCATCCATTGAAATATGATATTTGGCATTTGTAGCTCAATTAGCAATATGCCTTTAAAGTTTTTGTTGGGAAATTTCATTTAAAGAGACCATTTGGAGGATGGAGATTTAGAAGAGAGAATAATATTGAACCTTCCCATTTGGAAAAATGTGCCAAGGTTTCTAAATGCTGTTAGTTTTTTTCAGCCAGAATTTCAGATTTTGAGTTTCTTTTTTATACTTAGTCTTGGTGGTGGGTGCTGGTGTGTCAGAGGAAGATGGACGCAGCTTGTTCCTTTGACACATTGGTGTCTGTCACCCACAATACAATTTTCCAAAACCCAGCAGACCACAGACTGATCCACTCTGTGTTGTGTAAACCTGTTGACGTGGGTGTCAGATTGTGAATCAGTTTTATCACAGCGCAACAGTCATTGTTATAATGCCAGAATATTGATTGTCATTATGTCATTATGTGGTACTAATGAATGATGTCAGTGATCAGAAAGTGGTAGAGGGGTCATTTGGCTAACATATTCTTGTTTCTTGTAATCTAACTATCAGCTTATAAGCTAACCTAGTCCGTCTGTTAACTTACTGTCCAGAAATGAATCTTTTTGTGAATAATGATGTACTCAGCTTAACAAAATATTATGAGGACAATGTCATGTATCTAGTATTTATAACTATCACATCTTAATTCGTTTTCCTTTTAAGCTTCAGCACATAGAATTATGTGTGATTCTAATATATCCATATAGGCAGTAATTACCGAAATTAATTACTAGTGTGAGCTTCCTATTGAAATGTTATAGGAAGTAATTTATTTCATATCATCATGTCTCACCTCCTGTCTTTTTTCCTTTAACCTCTTTGTACCTCTGTTGTCTTCCTTCCTTTATCATTTAAAACCATGAACTAAAATGCACCTTTATCCGTAACTGGCACAGTATAAACATAGAACCACTACATGTGTCACTATGTGAAAAGTAACTTTCATGGATGTGGCATAAGAATGACATTACCTGTCTAGTATAAACTGTCTCTTGTCAAACCTGTAAATGTGCATAAGGGTGCAGATATCATAAGGTATTATTATGTTTCAGGATTTGTTGGATTGTTCAACCTATTACTGTTTTGGCCATTGTTCTTCCTTTTCCACTACAGTAAGTGGGAATTGTTTGAGTGGCCTACACGACATCAGTGGACATTTCTCTTACTCAACGGCTTGGTTGGAACTGTACTGTCGGAAGTCCTTTGGCTCTGGTATGTTAATACTGACTCTTATCTGTACAAGGCTGTTTACTGTTTACAGTGTATTGAAAGTCGTGGATGCATCAAGTATTTTTTCAGGAATTCTTGTTGAAAATTTTGTGTTCCAGTGTTTCTTATTCTTGAATGCTTTAAGGCAAAAATAAGATTTAATTTTTATGCTTTTTCGTTTACTGTAAAGAGTTTGCCTGCTGATATAAAATAACCATTTTTATGTACCTGGGGCCATGACAATACATTCAGCTTCGAAAAATTTATTTCATTTCTATGAGAATTCCATGATACAGGTTGTGTAAAACAAGACAGAAGGTAGGTTCAGTAGCCATTGAATCAGCTGCAAAATATGTGCAGTAGTTTAATAACATCGACCAACATATGCACTTAATAAAATACAATTCATGACAAGCATTAAACTCCTACATGTTTCAGCACCAGGGTGCCATCCTCAGGTAGTTTTTCTTTTTTAGAACAAAGGTATACAAGCCCAACACGCTAATATAGGTGTTGCATTGCCCTTATTGGGGTGATTAAAATATTAAAATTCTAAAATATATAAAGTTGATAAGCATAAAATTACAGTGTTGTGATATTAAAATTATGTGATTGTGAGCCATTCCAGGTATAAGTTCATAGTTGTTCATATTCTGTATGATGTATGCATACAAACACCTGTCTTGATGTTATGTGATCTGAAGAGATCTCGTCTAGATGGCGCGTGTGAAGTGTGTCGTGTCGGATGGTGTAGTGTGATGTATTAATTGTAAGAATATGCACGGTATGAGTAACATAAAAATGTACAATAGAATTCCTTTAATCCAGACGCTGATACTCTGAAAAACCTGATACCTTGGCAGTTGGAGAAGGTGTTGTGTAAGTGGTTTACAGTAAAGCGTTCCAAAGGAAAACCCTTTGACTGGGCCTATGATAATTGGAAAAGGTAAGTCTTTCTGTGATGAAATGAAAATATCTGACAAGTGCACATTCTCTGATGCATAGCTGCGAAGTAACAAAAATGTACCTGTAAGAAATTAGGTCAGTATAGGTACTGTTTGATAATCCAGAAAATTTGATAATCCGTCACCTTTCCTATCCTGTCGGTGCTGGATTAAAGGAATTCTACTGTAATTAATAAGAAACCAAAGAAGGGCGGACAGCAGCATTTAATTTTGGATTTTGAAGACCTGCGCTAAGCTGTCATTTGATAAAGTTTCAAGAACAAGAAACCCTTGCAAATTTTGAATACCCGTTGAGTACATAGCATTTCTACATGTAATCCTCTTCACCCAGAAAATTTAAAACCAGTAACCTGCCCAAACTACAACACTTTCCCTAACCATAAGTCAGTATTCTTGTCCTACAGTTTATGGTGTTACAAGCTTGTATTGAATGTCAGCCCATCTGTAATTGTGTGTTTTTAATGTTTGTTAAATCTTAATTCATACAACAATACAGGTAGTCCTTTGTTTATACCCTAGTTGTGTTCCTCAGAAAGTAGGTGTAAATCAAAAAGGTATAAATAAAAAATTATATTCCCATAAGAAATAACGGAATAGGAAGAGTTTAGGGGCAATCAAACCAATGACATTTTGTTCATATGCGGTGTGTTTACATGCACTGATTATACTATTATTGCTTTACTGATGCTGATACAGAAACAAGCAATTAATATTAATTTTTAGCCTATGTAAATTGAAAGGAATTGCAAACAACTTACATACACTTGTCACAGATGCTACATGTTGCATATTGTCGCTGTCATGTATGACTAAATTCACACTCAGAGCCTTTACAACTGAGTCATATTATTACCATTGTTAAGATTCTTGCTGCAGTTAGGTTAGGGTTTGGGTTGTGCCAATTTAGTATAGGTAAGTATGATTATTGTTAGGTCAGGGGCTGTGTTATTTGTCACCTCATTTTTTTTTCCCTTTCCCCCCCCCCCCCCCCCCAGCCTAGTTCATAGTTATGAAGCTTGTCACAGACAGCAGATTTTCCATATTGTCACTGTTACAGATGTTGTGTCACAGATAATAAATTCACAGTCACAGACTTTACATACAGTCACTTTAGTACCCACAGATCATACATATTACTACAGGCAAGATTATTGCTGTGATTATTCATCATCATATTCGTGCTTTTTTTTTCTTGGTTCCTCGATTGGGTGTGTCATCGTGTTGTTTGTAGATAGAACAAAGAAAAACTTAAATGCAAGTAAACCACGTGGTCTGAACTAAATGGTGAGCGCACTGTGACTGACATAGTTTGCAGTGAGTGCGCAGCCAGCCAAAGGGCATTAAACCGAGAATGAGAGAGTGAAAATTAAGAAGTGGTGTAAATTGGCAAGGGGCATTAAAACAAATAGGCATAAAACAAGGGCTACCTGTACTTCAATGTTTACAAGTTTTGAAAATCTATTTTATAAATTGTACCCCTCAGAATGGTTCCAGACTGAATCAAAACATGTTGGGTATATAACAACAGGTAATAAAATGTGTAACACGGGAGTGGAGAAGACTACATAACGAGGACCTTTGTGATCTGTACTCGTTACCAAATATTATTCGGGTGATTACATCAGGAAGAATCAGATGGGCACGATATGTGGCACCTATGGGAGATAGGAGAGGTGCATACAGGATGTTGGTGGAGAGATCTGAGGGAAAGAGACCACTTGGAAGACCTAGACATAGATAAGAGGATAATATTAAAGTGGATTTTTAAGAAGTGATATGGGGGGGGGGGGGGGGAGGGGCATGGACTGATCTGGCTGAGGACAGGGACAGTTGGTGGGCTCTAGTGAATGCTGTAATGAACCTTCAGGTTCCATAAAATGTGGGGAATTTCTTGACTACCTGAGGACCTGTTAGTTTCTGAGGAAGGACTCTGCTCTGTGGAGTTAGTTATGGAGTGTTTGTTTGATGATAAAAAAATGTGTGCTAGGATCACGGGCTTATCCTGAGATGAAAGAGTTGGGTCTGGCAGAATTCTGGTCACTGGACACATCAAAGGATTAAGATTAGCCCTTCCTGTCCGACTGAACTGACAAAGTGCCTCACTTGAGGATGGGAACAAATCCAATTCTCAAACATTGTGTTGTTTTGATAATGAGATGAATGACGAAGTCCAGAAACCTAGTACTCGTAATCCTGACTTGTTTAAACACCTGTTGTTTTACTGTTGTGGCAACAGGTTAAACAGAATGTCTAGTTACTAGCAGCATACAGTGAATCCGCATGTAATATGCCAGGTGTCTCTTCATTCAGTGTCAAATGTCTGTGGTCCTACATCACTTGTCTCTTGTGTTAAATTTATTCCTTTCATCCATAACATGAGCACCATATAAAAAATTGTTATCAGGAAGAGTATTGTTAAATTTCACTGTTATTAAATGTGGTTGTTCTGCCAATAGGGGGTGCTTCCTAACATCATCACTAATAGCTACGGTTGCTATCAGCCTTACAATACCGATGTCCATGTTTGCTGATGTGATGTTTAAAAGAGTGAATTATCCATCCATGTTCTACATTGGTTCTGTACCAATGTTTCTTGCTTTCTTTGCGGTAACACTGCTTGCCCATTATGAGAACTGGGACCCTGTGATGGAAGGTATTCGGAGGTGCTACATCTTTGTGTGTAGAAGAAGTCGACCAGTCAGGTAACTCTCCCTTTTCCTGTGTAATGTGTTTGAATGTTCATATTTCTTTCAGCTTCTATAAGCTCTTTGTTCTGGTTTGTCAGGAGTACTAATTTCTTACAATTCACGTCTTCTTAATTTAGTAGTTTAGATACATTTCAGGCATTAATAACCACTAATCTGGTGTGCTGTTTGAGAAGCACTTTTGGTCTGCTTTTGTTATGTTTTACTGGAGATCCATTAGAGCTCGATTTCTCCTGTTATGATGTGTTGCGCCTGCTGGCGTGTTCTCCTGCTTTGGAAGTGATCCAGGAATCCATGTGTGACCTGGGAGGTGCTTGTGAGTTGGACTGTGTTACCCTCAGTGGTAGGGCAATGAAGAGATTACTGGTAGAATTCATCTACAGCCTAACCTTCACATGCCAAGCCTCAGCCTGAAATTACATTTCCATATTACCAAATCAACCTTTGTTCTACTACCCAGGGTTGAGTTTATGAATGTAATATTTCTCTCTGAGGCTAACCTAGCAAAACAATGTAAGTACCTATGAAAAGGTTAGACTTTTTCTTCAGATCAGTATGACATTGACTGCCACCTAGGGACAGGGTATACTCATTACAAAAACACTGTGCCAACTGTACAAACCTCGGCGAATTTCGCGTGAATACAGTAAGCTGATGTCATTGGCATGCTGCAGTAGTGGGGTTAATGTGGGCTGCAAACCATGGTAGGAGCTTGGTGTTGCCCATGTTATATATCATATTTGTAGCTTTAATTGCTTAGGGGGAAAGAAATAAAAACATCTGCACTTAGTCTGGTCAGAATCAAACCCAAAGCCTGTGTCACAGAAGGACAGTGCTTTATCATTTTATCACATATTGTGCAGTCCTTGTGCCTTCCTCATATTGAAAGGAACATATGCGACAGCTTTTCCCAGAATGCTCTTTTTCAACAGTGACATATAAGATTGATATGTATTACAGTTTGTATGTTAGTTAAATTTGATTTGTTTACCCTTTCCTATTTATCATATGGAATGCCATCTTTCTGAGATACTGCTATAAATACGTGGGTCGTTCAAATTTAAACGAGAATTTAGTTCCCTCTCGAGCACAAATCAACTTGTATGAATGTGCTTGCACTGACAAGTTATGACATGTTTAAACTTGCAACCCACACTAGTCGGGTCCCTCTCCACCTCAACCATCAGGTGCAATCAAGATGGCAGTGCAAGCAGTACCCAACAGTGTTGCACAGCATATAATTATCAAATTTCTCACGAAGGAAGGCGTTATTCCTTCTGATATCTTTACCAGGCTTCAAGCACAGTTTGGGGATGAATGTTTGTCACAGCCAAGGGTGTTCAGTTGGGCGAAATAATTTCGAGAAGGACGAGACCGTGTTGAAAATGAACCTCACGCTCATCGACCAAGAACTTCTGTCAATCCAGACAACGTTTTGAAAATTGGTGAACTTATTCGGGCTAATCGTCGCATAACTGTTCTTGAACTGTCACAGGAAGTAGGAATTAGTGTAGGGAGTGTTCAAGAAATTCTGCACAACGAGTTGAAAGTCTGTAAAGTGAGCGCAAGGTGGGTCCCACGGCTCCTGTCACCGGAGCACAGGGAAAGACGTTTAGTGGCCGTTACTCAACTTTTGCAACGATACGAGAGAGAAGGAGCCGAATTTTTGGACTCAGTTGTGACCTGTGATGAGACCTGGGTCCACTACTTCACTCCTGAATCAAAAAGAGCAAGCAAGCAGTGCAAACACACCCATTTTCCACCCCTCAAAAAAAGCGAAAGCAATTTTTTCAGCGGGGAAGTTCATGACTGCTGTGTTCTGGGATTCAAAGGGTATCATTCACATGGACTTTCTCACTGGTCAAAAAACCACCAATGCGCAGTACTATTCAACTCTCCTGAATGAAAAAGTGAAGTCGGCAATCCGTTTAAAGCGAAGAAAAAGGCAGGATTCAGTTTGCTTCCTCCAGGACAACGTTCATCCTCACACTGCGGCTTTAATGATGGCAACTCTACTGAAACTGAAGTGGGATGTCCTGCCTCATCCATCGTACAGTCCAGACTTAGCTCCATCTGATTATCATTTGTTTGGACCAATGAAGAGGGTTTTATGAGGCAAGAGATTCCGGAATAATGATGAGGTCATTGCAGCTGTGCAAAGTTGGATACACAAGCAACCGAAAACCTTTGAAACTGGAATTAAGAAGCTTCCAGAACATTGGCACAAGTGTATGACAGTCAACAGGGACTACATTGAAAAGTAGTGTGTAAGACTTTTCCATTTTATTGTGAATAAATTTTTTAGAAATGAATTCTCGTTTAAATTTGAATGACCTTAGTAAGACCATTTCTGAGTGGCTTGTGTGTGCTGCCATGTATGAAATGTTCTGTGCTGTGAAATGCATAATCCTGTAGGTGAGAAAAGAAAGAGTTTTTAAAAATGTCAGTATAGTAGCCATTCATAAGAACATGAAATGTATCAGTTCTTTTGATTGTCAGCTTTGTAAGTCAGATTGATGTGCAGAAAACATGGCTTTGAAGCACAGACAGTCCTCATATCAATTTTAATACATTCGTGGAATATTCTGCAGTATTCGGATTATGTTTTGTCATAGGGTACGTGTTACGAGTGTGATTTATATTCCTGGACGCTGAGAAAAATATTTTTGAATCAGTATTTTCACAGTCAATGAATGTTTGAACAGCTTAATAATGTTACATTATTGTTTACAGTAAAATGCAGTGTTTAAAACATGTAACAGTGAAGACAATATTTAATCTGACTCAATGCTATTTTAAAATGGCTTCCAAAATGACAGTGCTGGCTTATCAGAACATTCCATATTCATTACTGCCAAACAAAGTTGTTAAGATTTTGTCACTGTTAACTTAAATAGCTGAAATATATGTACAATGCAACAAATGACCACTGAAACTGTCCAAATGCCAGTATTGTGAGGCATGTGTGTTGGTATCTATGTTGGAGATTATAATTATAATGTATAATTGCTGTTATTAGAAAAAGAAGTTGCAAAGTGAAACATCATTATCTGAAGTACAGCAAGGGCTTGAAAGTGTGACTTTCAAGGGAGCAGACAGTTTTATGTGAAAAGTAATTATACAAAAATGTGTTTTTGAAGCAAGTGAAAAAAGTGATAGTCTGTAAGTTTGAATTTCAAGGAACACACAAATACATTATAACAGTGCTCTTTGTTTTTTCCCCCCACTCACAGGATCTCTGATTGTGAAGATGAACAAACTGAATCATTGATTGGAATCAACTCGGGAGACCATGAAGCATAATTTGCCTTATGTTTATTGTTTATATTGTGGCCATGAAGCAGAGCTGTTAACCCAATTTCATCATGATGGTTTCAAGAGACATAGGAATTTGTCAGTTCCAACAATTCATAATGAATATTGGATGGATATATACTGTAAATGATGAATGATGGAAACTTTATAGATCAGTAGTTAACCAGTTTCAGTATTGATTTTTGTTGCTGTTCACCAAGATTTTCAGTATCCACTAAAACTACTTCAGGGAATTGTGATTCTGTCATGTGTGTGTCATGTGCATCATGATTTTATTGCACTGAAGCAGTGGTGACCAACTTTGAGTCTGAGTTATACCCCATGTATTCAGTATATGTTAGTAGATTAAGAAGCCATGAATGTTTTGGTCTAGCATGTTGATTCACTGCTAAAGTGCTTGGCCTGTATTCGTGAGGCATCAGTTCAAGGCTCAGCTTATGCTGTCTGAGATTTTTTATGGTTTTATTCATTCTTACCAGATTCAGATGTTGAAATCAACAGTGACTGCTATCTCTCCCATTCTTTCTTTTGCTTTGTATGTAATTAACCCCAGCCTATTTGACCAATTGCAGGTAATTATGAAACAATAATCTTTAGAGTATTAATATGTTATTATTTCTTCATTTATTTTACTGTTGAAAAAATTACACCTTGCAGTTTGCTCATGTGATTCATTTAAGCATACATGAATCATATTTATGTGAATAAATACAACAGTTGTCATTATAATTGATACAAATGTTGCTGATACAGAGATGCAGGGAATCAGTGTCAAGTTCGAGTCCACTGTACAAGATAGATGCCGCATTTGAACTCCATTTAATTCTTTGTTTCTTGGGCAACAAAAGTGAATTTTATTTAACAAGACAGCTCTGTTAATTCATTCAGCAGGGTCAGTTTTGCTAGCAGATACACATATGAAGTTAAATCAAATATTTCTTGTGATATTACAATAACGTGTACATTTCTGTGTGTGCTGAAGTCTTACAGATTGCTATCATAAGCACACAGACTGTTAAAATGAAGATGACAGTGACAGAAGAAAGGTGTTAGTAGTTTAAATTTAGTGCACAAAAAGTGTAAATGTTATGTATTTTTTATATGTGAATACGATGCTTGGTAAGAATGAATCCAAAGGAGCTGTTAAATGTTGTGCACTGTTAAACTTTAAAACAGAATTTTAGTCGTTGTTAATGGTTGAGAATGTGTGTTTTATTTTAGTATCTTCATTTTGAAAAGAATTTTGTTTTTAATAATTCAATACCTCCTTATATTTGAAGCAGAGAACTCCTCGGTGTAAGGAACTGAAATGTTTAGAATGTTCCATGAAGATAATGAACATTTGTTGTCATTTTGATAGTGTAAATAGTATATTTATTTTTAAGGGCACTGAAACTTTATGTAAATCACTTCAATAGATCAGAAGTTGAAATTGTGCTGGTAGAATAAGCATATCCATTTTCACATTGCATTTGCAGTTCAGTATGTTACGTACTTAACATTGTTGCCTTTTTATTGTGTTTACCTTGCAGGTATACAGTAGGTGAAACGCACCATTTCTGCAGCAACATGGACATGAAATTTAAAATGTTTTAGGGAACTGTGGTCGATAGTGTGTGTTTTAAATTTGTTGAAATTCACTCATTTTGTAATGTGTGATATGTGTTGGTTGTTGTTTATAAAACAGCCTTAATTGGGACTTGTGATTATATTTTTCAAGTCTTTCCATTTTATTGTTAACTTAAAATGTTTATTACTGAAACATAGAGAGACTTTTGAATATTTTGTAGTACATTCCATCTGATTTAGTTAAACTTTGCCACTAGTTTTGAAGACGCTGAGTAGCTTGGTTGAAATGTGTTGTGATTTTTGGGGGGAAGAGATGCATGTTATTAGAATTATAACACTTGATGGATTTTCCGTAAAAAAAAAAAAAATTAACTACACATATTAATGCCAAAATTGTTTACCTCAGATTTTACCTTAATAAATCTGTGTATAATATAGTACACTTTGTTTACACAGATGGTATATATAGCTTTATGTTACTTATTAAGTACACAGTACTGTGAATTGGTTGAAGGTATGAAACTTTACCTTAATTGGGCTTTTGTTTTCAAACTTCTCCAGTCCCTCCTCTAAGGGAGAGAAAGTTTACTGTTGCCACAAAATACTTATAGCTTGTGTTTCACATCCTGGCTACTAAATGGAAACAATTTATCATGAATGCTATTTTAAATAATGATGACCACTTTAATGGAAATATGTGTAATGTACATTGTTATACTTGAGACTTTTACATATTTTTTCTGGGACTCAGTACCCATTTAATAAGCTGGGTGGGCCCAAGAGCCGGTCTGGACGTTTTGGGAAAAAAAAAAATCTCATCTCTGCCGGGATTTAAACCCCAGACCATCCACCACATAGCCGGTTTCCATATCCTGGCTTCTGAATCAGAACGTGGGTGTTAAACCATAAATAAATTATTATTTCATACTGTGACTCATTGGAACCTAGAATTTTCTTGGATATGTGGAGATTATTTTGTTTGTAACATTGAGTGGTTGTATTTTCCTAAACTGTCCCAATTCAGTTTGTTTTATTGTACTCTGGTTTATGTAAATTATAATTCAGATATTTGTAAGTCTGTAAATTTGGCCTTAGATGTGTGTTGCAGTATACATGATTTCTTGAAGTAGAGGGTCGGCAAACACATCAGTCACCTGGATGCAGTAGGACACACACTTGTACCATTACCTGTAGATAGTCTGATGCAGTGCACATGACTGTAAATTCTTTTCTGTTCTAGTCAGATTTGAAATATTCAAATATATTTATGTGTATTAAAAAGCAGACTGCTAAAGAAGTTAGATGTGTAAAAATATGTTACATTTATGTTTCATTCATGTATTGAATCGTGTTCCTGCTGAAAATTATCCCCTTCATGGTGGTGTTTTTCCTAATGGGTACTCTTCCAGTATACATACTGTATTGTGTAACATATTAGAATGTGTTAAAGAAGTTCCTACAAGTATTTTAAGTATGGATTTTTAAACAGCGTATTACATTTTTATTTTGAATTTACTGAAGTGATACTTGCTGATCCATTATACACTTTGAATTTGTACCCTTTTACAATTTTCTCCATGAATGCAAAATACCATATTGTGCTGTATGTGAAGTGCACTTCCTTATCTTCAAATACATTCTGAAGAGAGATGTCCACATTTCAGTAAACAGTGTAGTGTCTGGTCAGGTTCACTAATGTAATGTGCAGCTGGAGCTTTTTGTTTGGGGGGGGGGGGGGGGGGGAGCTGATATTTCAAGGAAGAAAGGGTATCTTATGTGACATGTGAAGTTCTCATGGCGATGACTATGAGTGTAGTAGCTGTTTTGTGGGATGTCATGCTGTGTAGTCTGGTAGATGTGTACAGTAGTTACACAGGCATGTGCTGGTTCAGTGATCGGGGTAGCACTGGAACACACGCTAGACTACATGTCATGACATCCCAGCAAATAGGGTTTTCTTCTTCGGTGTGCATTATACTGGGCAAATACGGTGTATGTTTTCAGACACATTTCATGTGGTTTTAAATGTGTAGAAAATATGTAGTTATATTTTATGGTTCATTTTAGTTCATGAAAGAAAAGGCAAAATTTTTTAAAGTATAGTTAATTAGGATTTGAAGAATTCATCTTCAATCTGTAATCTATACTACTGCTTGTGGCTCATTACACAAGCTCATTTAAGCCCATGTTTCCTCTTTTCTATGGAGTACTGCTTGGTGTAGTAGTCATATCTAAATGACCAAAATGGTGAATTGTGAGGCATTGCAAATATGATGAGGCCTTTCATTGATTATGTACTTTTCAACAATGAAAGAATTTTGGCAGTTTTATAGTGGTGACACTGATCAGCTTTATTATGCAGTAATACACCATAAAAAAATGTCGAATATATGTAGATATGTCCCAGTAGGAATGAAGAGAGAATATTTTTGTCCTCTGCCATTAATGTGATGTTTGTAATTTCCAAGGGAATAGATTTGCCTGAATGCAGATAATTACAAAAGAATGTCCATGACAATTCCTAGCTGCATGTAAGAAGCTGTGAGCTCTGTCTCTTCTTTTCCCTTTCTGTTTTTTCTGTAGTATCACTGCTGATCTAATTTCATTAATTTTTGACAGTGCAAGTTCATGAATGATTACACAAATACCATTTGAATTGCATCATAAAATACCAACAAGACAGGCAATGTATGTATAACACAACATTGATGTGCGTTCGTGTAACCATTGTTGCCTTGGAAAACCAGTAATTATTATTACATATCCTGAGTGTGTGTCTTCAGCCTTAGGTATCCATCATGCAAAGTGCAGTGCCGTATTATATTGTCAGCTGTGGCCTGTCTGGCTGTACCTTTTTTCCACATTATCTCATAAATGGCACGATTTTCTGGAAGAAAGGCATTGAACATAAAATGTGTGTTTTGATTTCTTCTATATCTGTCTGAAACAATTCTCATTCTAAGAAGAATTCAACGTGATGGTATCATAAATGTTGTGTAAAGTACCTGTTTTTCTTGTCAGATTTAAATCAAACTTGAATTTTCTCAATGGGTTTTCAAAAAATACCCAAATATCAAATTTCATGAAAATTGGTCCAATGGGAGCCGAGTTCCATGCGGACGGACGGATGGACAGACCTCACAAGCTAATAGTCGCTTTTCTCAATTTTGCAAATGCGCCTAATTATACGGAAGATGACAGTCTGCTGTGGTGTGATGCCGTGTAGTCTGGTAGCAGTGTGCTGCTGTCTCCTAATCTGGTGAAGGCAGCAGATTTATGTGAATGTCAGTATGGTGCAACCAGACTATGCAGTGTGACATCACAGAAGATAGTATTTGATTGTGAGAACCTTGGATCTCACTTAGCAGTTACATGGTACAATTTCAGCCTCCATCACTCTCCATGCACTTTCATGATGGTCGTAAATGGACAGTGTATAGAAGCTATCAAACTATCATTATGGCCCAAACTTTCCTTTTGCTGACAAGATTGGAAATGGAAAATAGTAGCTGCTGTTATTCTTCTTCTTCAGTACTACAGTCTGAGTCAGGCCTTGACCACCTCCACTGTACTCCACTGGGTGACATCCAGCTAGCATAGTTTGTGGATTTTCAACATGAGCTTTTTTATGTGGACAGATGGGGTCATCAGTCCCATGCCCCAACTACCAACCTGGAAGACCAGGGTACCTCTCTTTGTCTGGCTATTGGCTCAAAACCTGTTTGGAATGGGTGGCCCTACTATGAGCTAGGCTGCTGCCAGCCAGCTTTTGAGTTCACTGATGCATGCTAGGCCCTTCACTTCGGAAAACATATGCCTTCAACAAGGTGGATGTACCATCAAGGGGGAGCTAATGAAATTAGTGTTGTTTTCTTCTGGAAAAGAGGAAGGTGGTCCTTACATGTGGCTGTTGTAAGTCAACTAGTCAGCGTTCGGGTTTTATTAAAGGGGAGTGGGGGGCATGCTGCATACTGCATTGTGTATTTCATACTGAAAACACTCTGTGTATCAGCTGGTATATTACCATGTTCCAGCAGTGTGATTTATTTTTAATCGTGGAATTAATTTTGTTTAAAGAGGTGAAGTTATTATATTCCATGGCATACCACCAGAAGAAAAACACAGGTGAATTAAGAGTGTGTTCCTGTACCATGTAAAGTTTGTGGCATGTCATATTCTTTTATGGGCCAGTCTGTCTTGTCTGGCGGGCTTGATCAGGCCTTCGGAGAATAATTTGTCGATACATGCTGTGTTCTGTGAGGATCAGTGACAGGAGTAATGTGTTTTTTATCCTTGTTTTTCATATTGTCGGACTCATTTAAAATTCATTTCTGCGACTTTTTTGTTCTTAAATTGAAATAATTCCACCGTATATACGTATTTGTTGGCTTCCTGCCAAACCCCTGAGCCTTCCAAGTTACTAAGTGATAAGTTTAGTTTACATTGTATGTTATGAATGCACATTCCTGTTACCCTGCATTATATTATCTTGTAAATGTGTATAGAAATAGTGGAATAATTCTTTTGTAAAAATCTTATGCTTGTATGCTTCCGGAGGCATTACCCTACACAGGTGTCATTTTCTACATTCCATATATGAAGACATTCCTTGTGGGATATTTGTAATGCCTGTATTGTATTGTGTATGTATGTGTGTTTAGACTCAGTAATGTGTAGTGGTGATTTTACATATTTTCTGCTCTGTGATACAGAATTATATATAATTTCACTTTTTATTGTGTTTCATTTTAATAACCTCGTGTATAATTAGTAGATACAAGGTGCGATCATAAGTTCCGAGACTGGTTCTGCAACTCCTATAGGGTGGAGGAGTTGGGATGCACCTCTTTGTTGGAATGTGGCGTTGAGTCTCCTCTCTGCACGGCACAAAGGACAGATTAAAACCATTAGGCAGTGCCTGTCCAGTTTTGGTCGAATGAGCACGTGTACCTTTGCCTTGTCGCATTTCAGGCCATGCTCAAAATGTTGGAAGAGAAGGAACAGCATGTGTGCATCAAGTTTTGCGTTGGACTTGGGAAAAGAGGTGCAGAGAATTTTGAAATGTTAAAAACTGCTTTTGGTGATGACTGCTTGAGTTGTGCTCGCATGTTTGAGTGGTTGAAGAAGGCCGAACTTAAGTCGATGATGATGATCCACACTCCACGTGACCATCAACAAGCAGAAATGATGATTCTGTGACACGTATGCGAGAATTAATTTGTGCATCTTATAACCTGCTGTGACTTTGGAAAGGAAGTGTCTGTCCCTTTTGGCCTGATCTTACAAGGCCATGCACATAGAAAACCAGTTTTGTTTTTGGTTGTCATTCAGCGGATGGAGCACAAATAATGCAGATAATGCAGCAATGTGCTTCATGTTTAAATCTGAATATAAAAAAACATGGGCAAGAGAACACAGCTGGGCACTATTTTACCTTTATTGGGTTAGCTTTTTGTATTTTATATCGACCAGGGTGACTTGAAGTGTGTAGAATGTAAACTACTCATATTGCCAATCTTTATTTTTATTTTGGCCTGAAAAGTTAACATTAATATTCAGTTTATATATAAAAAAATACAAGTCATGATAAATTATTTAATATTTGCATAATCTGTAATACACTTTTTCATCAGTTTTAACTTTCTTTGACCTATTTTTAACAATATCAAACTACTCAAATACTTTTAGTCTTCAAAAACACAAGTTGGTTAATACCACATACGATAAATAATCTCTGAATCAATTATCCCTGCCCTGATTGAGGCAGATCATCATGAGACCCAGCTTTCATTAAAGTCCATTTTCTTATTATTATGACTGTTATTGTCACCACATACTGTTATGCTGATCATATAGAGAAGGATGAGATGGGTGGGGTGTAAGGCACACAGAAGAAAGAATACAGGGCTTTGGTGGCAAGACCTGCAGGACAGAGTGCGCTTGGAAGATCTAGTCATGGATGGAAGGATGATAGTAAAATGGATCTTATGCAAATAGGATGGGAATGTACAAGCTGGATTGATGTGGCAAAGAATGGGGACACATGGCAGGTTGTTATCAACACAGTAATGAAGCTTCTGGTTGAATAAAATGTAGGGAATTTGTCCAGCTGAACAAGGAGAATATGATGCATCTTCCAAAATCTGGGAATGGAAAGTCTACTTTCACCATTCTCTGGTACAGCACACAGGTCATCCAGCAGCCATAGGAGTCCACTTTTATCTGATATTGTTACCAGTTGGCAAAAAAGAATAAACATGGCTCTCATTTTGGACACTGCTTATCATCATAACACTCAAGCAAGATGTTTTGGAAACGGTCTGGTGTAAGAAAGGAAAGATCCTAGTGGGCCTGAATGGGAACCTCCCCTTCCTTATATCTGATGACAGAAACAGATCCAGTTTCCAAAATACTGCACACGAAAACACTCAAGACACTGGACAATGTCCAAAATAAGCCACATTTACTGTAAATGTCACCATCCAAAATATTTACACTTGGATAAAAAAACAAAGTTGACTACTTGCAAACCAAATTATGTGGGGCATCTCAGCAGCTGTCTACATTCCCACTTAAAGTAGTTGTGCAGCATATCATACAGCTGGCACACATAACCTGTGCAGTATACACTGTTCTGTGTGGTGATATGAGTCAACTACATGCAATCCATATTATCT
Organism: Reticulitermes speratus; assembly: GCA_021186555.1. Taxonomy (NCBI): domain Eukaryota; kingdom Metazoa; phylum Arthropoda; class Insecta; order Blattodea; family Rhinotermitidae; genus Reticulitermes; species Reticulitermes speratus. Next base: position 55,885,575 of record JAJKFL010000001.1, read on the forward strand.
GGAGCATCGCAGTAGCTGTTGACATTGCCATTTACAAAAGAGGTACATGATGTCATACAGCTGGCACGTTGCATATTTACCGAAATATAAGACTCCCCCCCTTCACAATTCCAATTTTCAGAAAAAGGCCCATAAACAATGTGTTTAACTCTTTCTTTGATGACAAGGTGACACCTCTACTTACCAGCTGATGAATTAGGAAAGACTTCTTGTCTTACATTTGAGTACATACACCAAAAACTCCATAGCATTTTATGAGGTGACACAAGCCACCTACCTTCAATTCCAACCACCATCTTACTGCATGCATCATTTACTTTATTCTGCAGCTCTTAGTTTTATCGTTTCCTTGGCACCTGACTCCCATACTTTCTAGTCATTTCACATGCTTTGTTTTAACTGTCACCCTTTCCCCTCTTTTTATTTGACTAGTGTCTCTTTCCTTTTTATTGTTATTATTATTATTATTATTATTAAGCAATTGTTGGTAAATTCTTGGTTCTCTCAAGATCTGGGACAGAGGCAGAATACATGCTACAGTAAACCCATGTGTATACTTCAGAACATGACTGCACTACCTCCATAATTTTTGGCTTGGTTTCATTTAGATGGCAAATAATTCTATCATTATATTCTGTTAGTTAAACTGTTTCACTTGCTGATGGTAGTGTTCGTGTTTTTGGTTTTCAGACTTGGCATCTTCACCCTCTCATGTGTCTTACCTGAAGACAGAGACACAGCACATCTCTGAAATGTAAAAACTTACATTTTCAAGTTTGAGGCATGGAAAATGGAAAATAATAAAAGAAAATTCCCCAACAATGACGATACATCACTGTCCCCAAATATTTTAACAAATTTGAGACTGATCTTAGGTGAGAGAGAATGTGAGGATGAGATGATGTAAAAATACAGGACTGTGTCCAATAAAAAGACTGAGAAATAGTAGCGTTTAACTTTCTGGTCCTGCTGCCACAAGGTTAATCAGTATTTTCAATTGGGCAAACTCGGACAGGTTATAGTTCATTCACGTACTTTTGAATATCTTCGTCATCTCGACATGGTAATGTTTAAAGTGACTTCAGCTGGTTTTAAAATGAGCACAGTGAAGTGTTGTTTCTTCAAAATTACAGTATCATTTTTGGACACGTAACTAGTTGAAGAAAAGCACTAACCAAATTCTTTCAGCAGACGTGTCTGACAAATTACATTAATTTTTTTTTTTATTCATTTGACATTCTATACATCCAAGGATTGGATACAGAACATGTCATGGACTTATCTAGGTATAAAAATTTAAAACTAAGTGTAAAGGCTACAGCAGAGCCAGTCATGAGATTAGATATTACATGAAATTAAAACAGTAAACCTATGTCTTATTATAAATAATGAATACTTACTTTACTTTAATATCACCGTGCATTTTTGAACATTAATACTGTTTTACACCAACCAAATGCACTTATTTATTTAAAGAACACTAAAATATTCTGTAAAATATTAGATAAAAACCCCTACATATGTTTCAGCTTATCAATAAGCCATCTTCAGGGGGTGTCACAACTGCTTGTTTTTAAAAACACGTACACATATTGGTCCTCTGTTGAGGAGTATAGTCATCACCATATCTCACTAGACTTTCTTTCACCACTTATGTAAACAATTGCGGTCTGAAAGCACTTCCTAATAATTGTACACTTTACAAATATACCGTCTTCACCCTCACTATTGTTTGTAGTGTCACTTTTGTAGTTTTTTTAAAAAGGATGTTAAAATGTAGATATATATACATATATTGTCACAGCCTTCACTTGTGCCTGTGGTGTCACTTTTCGTCTGTTGAATTAGAAGTTAAATTGTAGTAGCATAGGCGTCATGTTGATTATGTTGGAAAATATGTCGCTGCATTTTAGTGTAGGTACGTTGGAGGAGCCTGGTACTGTACTTCTTACATCGTGAGTGGTCGTTCCTGAGTGCGCTGAGTGGGTTGTGTATGAAGTGTGCGTCGTAGTTGAGTATCTTTCTTTTGGTTTTGGATTCGGTTGTTCAGATGTTCTATTAATTTGATAGGGTAACCATTCTGTTTCGCTATATGGATGATATTGTTCATTTCTTGGTTCTTGTGTTCCTGTGATAGTGGAAAGGAATGTAGTCTATTAATCATGAATCGATATGCTGCTAATTTGTATTGTATGGGGTGGTTGGATTTGTAATGAATGGTAGTATCTGTGGCGGTTGGTTTACGGTATATGTTGATAGAGAGTTTATATCTTTCCCTGGTTATGAGTAAATCTAAGAAGTTAATGGTATTATCTTCCTCATCTGTGGCTTTGAAGTGGAGTTGAGGATGTATGTCGTTCATGTAATTTAAGATTTCGTTTGTGTTGGTGAGATGTTCATCGTAGAATATTATAACATCATCTACATATCTGTTATAAAATATTATCTTTTTGGTGTCTAAGATACTCTTCAATAGTTTTTCTTCGTAATGTTGTAGGAATATTTCTGCGATTAGACCAGAAATTGGTGAGCCCATGGCAATGCCTTTATGTGGTTGGAAGAATTTATTGTTGAACTGTAGGTAGTTTTGTCTCAGAATCGTGTCAAGTAATATAGTGGCTTGTATTATCGTTTCATTATCTATATTGTTTTTTGTGAGTTGGGTTTTCATGATGTTTATAGTTTCTGTTATAGGAATGTTGACATACAAATCTTTTATGTCAAACGTGGTCATTTTTGTTGTTTTCGTAATATTTAGTTGTATCAATTCGTTAGCTAACTGTGTAGAATTGTATGTCACGTAGGTGTTTGGAAGTGACAAACGGTCATTAAGCCATTTATTGAAGAATTTAGCTGTTTTATATGCAGGAGTTTGGATGTTGTTGACAACGGGTCTTATGGGTGTTATCCTTATGGATTTTGGGTTGTGCATTTAGTATGGGTGGTCTGGGTTTTATTTCGAGCAGGTATTTAATCTGTTGTTTGTCTATTATTCTATTGCATTTTTGTAGTGCCTGTTGTGTTTGTTTTTAAATTTATTGGTAGTATCTTTCTGTAGTGGATTAAATTGATTTTCTTTGAGGAAGTCTTCGGTCTTTTGTGTATGTTTTTATCTATAATGACAATTGTGTTTCCTTTATCTGCCTTGTTGATAGTTAGGTTGTTCTGCTCTAGTTTTTTCCGTATCCGTTTTGCAATGTAGTTTTGTCTTTTATGCAATGTATTGGTAGATGGTACCTCTTGTATTTGCTTTACTTTGTTGCAGGCCAAGTGTCTATATATATTCTGTTCATCCTCGTTTAGTTGTATAGCATGTTCTGTATCTATTACCAAGTCTTGCAGGTAGTGTTTTGTAGGTTTTTCGAATGCATAGTTCAATCCTAGTTGGAGTATTCTTGTTTCTTCTTTGTTGAAATGTATTGCGGGATATAGCAATTCTTCTCAATTCTCTGCAATTTCATGGTAAAACTATTACTCTTCTTTTAATTAACATTTGGAACAATCCCCGTCTAAAGTTTTATCAATATTCCACATTATATTTCGCTGCTATTGCGCTCATTGACTTGCAGTGCGAGATACCGTGGGCAGATGCTCAATGGTTCCACCACCACGTGTTATTATCACAGACGCCAGTCACTTCCGTAGATGGCGTTGTAGTCGAAGCGCATTAGAACGGAGATTCATTTCATGTACTTAATGTTAGACGTAGTCACAGATTATGTAGGATAGGACGTAGTATTCTGTGACTTGTTAGTAGCTGACGGATGTTTTTCCACTGTGGAACATTGTGTGCAAAAAGGCAGTAGTTTGAAATGAAATCTGTAGAGACACATGCAACTGTGGGAAATGGAGTACTACAATCAGCTCACGTGACGAAGCCAGTGACACAAACGAAGAGAGGTATTTGTAATGTGTTCCAACTGTACATTACTTAGTTTTAGGTTATAATACCTCATAGGTAGTTGAAAAAATTGTAAATCGCATAGGAAAGTAATTACGCGAACTAACTGCCAGTATAAATACGAACTTTGTTTGCTAGTTCGTTTTTTATGCGTTGATTTAGGTTAGGGTGTTTGATTTATCTTGACATCTCACTACAGAGGCCAACGACCTGTCCGGGTCATTTACACTTGTATTGACGAATTTCGTTATTTAACATGAGTAAACCAACTTATTGGATTTTATATTATTCATAGCGTGAATCTTCTTACGATTATTACATAAACTCATGCACTGAATAAAATACATTCGTAAGTTATTATAAAAAAAACGCCTATATGTTTCAACACCGAGGTGCCATCATCAGGGGGCCGTTCGATACAAAGGAATGTAGATCCTACACACCAATCTAGCAACTATGTCGTTCCCACAGAAGTGATTAAAATATTAAACATCAAAATTCTAATATATGTAAAACTAACAACCATAAATTTACAGTGTTGCAATATTAATAGTACAAAAAGTATTAAAAATAAGCCGTTCCAGGTCCTTATTTGCGATCGACATAGATGTGTGTATGCATGATCCATACAGTTGTAAACAACTGACATGCTTTGAACGGGAGTTAAATCTGTTCCTGTTCTGCTTTGTGTAACACAACTTTCATGTGGCTGACCCTGAGATTATACCTGGGCCTTTTCAGTGACAAGCCAGCAACTAACCATTTGAGCCATGGCATGGCTGTGAAAATCACAGAGGTGCTGGATTTTTAATTAGTTTTGAAAAATGCAGCACTTTTCCAGTTAGTTTGTGTGTACGTGCCATGACAATGCTCAACCTGTGAATGTTAACAGGTGTTCTGGTGATCTCCTCAAACTCTTAAAATATCGCAAGATTTGAGGATCCCCTGGTAATGACAATGAAGAGTACAGTTTCTAGAGGTGGGACGAATCCTAAATTTGCTCGAATCCGAATCCGAATCCGAATCTTAAAAGGTTCTCGAATCCGTCGAATCCCTCGAATCTCGAATCTCTCGAATCCTTCATATAAGAACAATAATAAGAAAAAACTAAAGGGAAAAAGACTTAGTTCTATACCATTTAGTATTTATTTTAAAATTAAAAGTTTTTATTTGAAGCAAAATTTAAAATCTGTGTTTAATGAAAAAAACACATTTAAGAATACAGTTTTCAAAAATATACCTATATTATTCATTAAGAAGATACAAATAAATGAAATAATAATAATATTAATTATATTAATAATAATAATAATACAAATAATATTTGAGTAACAGGTCACATTTTTGACATTTGTGTAGAGGGAGGGGATTATTTCAAGAGTTAATATATCGTAGATAAACAGTAAACGCTAAACATGGAATACTAAATTCTTTCCAGAAAATGAAGAAAAATAAAAAAACATGTTTATTTTAAGAGTTAATAAAAATTAAAAACACTAAACACTGAACTCTTTCAGGGCAATCTAAAAGAATCAGAAACCTTTAATAGAGATTTTTATTTAAGAACACTAGCATTCGAACTCGCTCTGGGTCTAGCCTACTTCGTTTTTTATCAGCTATGATACCTGCTGTACTGAATAGTCTTTCTGATAGTACTGTCGATGGTGGTGTGATTAAAAACTTTTTAGAGTTTCTTTAAATTTTGATATTTTTTGTTGTCCTTCTGATAGCGTGTACAAGTGAGACGCTGCGGACAGTTGAGTAGAACTAGAAACGCTGAGCTATAGAGTGAGTAGCACTAAGTAGTTTAAGTTCCTCAAGATTCCGCTAGGTGGCAGAATTTCGCTAGGTTAGGATTCGAAAGATTCGAAAGACGAAAAAAGCGCAAAGATTCGAGTTTTCGAATCTCGAATATTATTCAAGATTCGCGGGATTCGAGGATTCGAGGATTCGAATATCCCATCCCTAACAGTTTCTATTACGTGATGTCTTGTAGTCTGATAGAAACTTAATGATGTTTTAGAGGTATGCACCGTCTTCTTTAGGGCATTTCTATTATGAAAGTGGAGGAAATTTAACAATAGTCCTCCAAAATGTTGGTAAAATTGTGCCAGACCAAGTGACATTACTGCCCAAAAGACAACAGTCTTCCTAGTCACTGATGTGAGAAGCTTAAGTCCCACAAATTTTTACACCCTCATAGTTGTAAAATGGAAGTATTGTACATGGAATGTCATTGAAATATGTCAGAGGACCAAAAACCATGTACTATATCTTTGTTTAGTTCCAGAATTACCACTTTTTGAAAGTCGCAATTGGCTGATCCATCTTCACTATTCAAGAAAGGAATTTGGTATTTGCAAAATCTTACTTCAGGAAGAGCTGGAGAGGAGCAATGGAATGTGTGAATATGCAAACTATGTTCAGGTTGGTAACTACAGTAAGAGTTTTATCCAGGGGTTCACAAATTTTCCAAAACTCTGTGCCAGACTGTGGACCTGCATTTGTGGAATGACCTATGAGTGTCACCTTCCACTGTCCGCTCAGTGCATCTGAACTGATACACATTTTTGCGTGTAAGGGCAGATGGAGGTCTGGTAGAGACAGTTTGGGAACTACTGCATTATTGCTGTACAACCAGTACTGCCAACAAGAAGTCATGACTTAAGCACACCCATCAGACAAACAGTGAAAAAAGAGAAATGTGGGAACATACTGGAAAAAAATAAAAATGAAATTAGGAAACAAAATGGTATTATGTATGAAATGTGGGTACAAAATAGAAACTGACACTACAAATTGCTGATGTACCTAATACTCTTCTAATGTTTCTTTTGCTTTCATATGCCACTATACACCACCCAGTACTATTCGACACTTTGTCATTCTCCTGATATCACTACAAGCACACCACACACACAAGTTATGAAACTGAAGAATCTGAAGAGATGAATGTTGATGTCTGTAACCACAAATTATAGCCATTAGACCATGAGAATCATGCTGATAATTACTGGAGGTACAGAAATCCTAACATTGCGTGTGTCATCGTAAAGAAGACACAAGAAGTTACTGCTACTGCTAATGAAGTAATTATACAACAGATGTGCAGTTGAACCTGGTTATAACTACATTGGTTTATGCGACACCTTGTCTGTTTCATCAGATATTCTGCTCTACCAATCAATTCCTCACTGTTAAGCATAACATTATACTCGGTTACAACAACACTCGTTTATAAAGACCCAAAGTATTCAGTCCCATTCATGACATTATAATGGAGTTGGACTGTACTAATAAACCAAGGGTAATCATCGCACTGGGTTTAAGGAGAGACATAAATGATATTAATCGTGTATTAAGAAACATGAAATTATAATGTATAACTGACCACAGAAAAACTGTGAAAATAAAGGAAATGTGAAAATTGCAGTAGCTGCAGATGTGTCAAACCAGGAGGTTGCAGCAGTGGTAGGAAGTAGGAAGAAGAACTGAAAGAATTGCTACACCTACCAAAAGGATCATGTGGTAAAGCATTTATTAGACAAGCGGGAATACTTTTATTGCTGCATCCTGCTGTGTTGATTAAACTATGAAATCAGGTAGTAACCTACCCCTTATAGCACAGCTGATTTTATTATTAATAGACTGATATGTAGTCAGTAAATAGCTACGTGTGTTGTCTCTTATGGACCATCGTCACGCTGACCAATGTGGATACAGAACACAAGTAATTCTTTGCATGGATTGTAAAGTGTGTAATCATGTTAGCATTAACATAAATCTTGTGGTTTGAATTATCAGTTTTTATTTACATTTCAGGTTTTGAATACTATGTAGGCAGTAAGTACTGTTTGTGACATCGCACTTGAACTCGTGCAGTTAACTTGAACACAGTTGCACAGTAATATAATTTGCATACACACATCATACAATACACAACACACATGTGGACACAAATAAGTTTGTGTAACGCATATTGAACTTTGGGTGAGCATATGTGTAACTGTGAAACTCTGTCAGGTATTCACATTTGTGTTGGTAGCGGCTTAAACTGGGGCGTGGGGTGGTTCTCACTGGTGGGTGTTTTTCCTCTTGAAACACCCAGTTATCTACGTTTTAAGAGGGTGTGTCAGCACTAAGAGGGCCGGTATATTATGTGGACTAACTGGTACACACACAGAAATAGCCTTAGCCACAGAAGCGCCTATAAACCCAATACTGCTGCTGCTTCTGCTATTGCACAGTCTTTGTATAAATGGTCAGACATTTCTGATTGGTGTATTGTGTTGCATGAAGAATATTGCTTGAATCTGTTACATATTTTTCAGGGTCTTATTCTGAGACATAAAGGGAAGATTCAGGAATCGCTCGAATATTTTCAGACGTGTCACACACTCAATCCAAGAAACGTGAATAATATCAAAGAAGTGGCTCGCTCCCTGTAAGTAGAAAGTATTTGGATACTTCACTGACACAGTTAATCATTGCATTTTGAGTATTGTTTACATGCACAGGGTGTGAGCAGTAACATTAGAGGATGTGTATGGTATCTTGACTGGTATCTGGGACCTGTAATGTTTTGATTTACTTATCCTTGACTTTGTTTTGTTCTTAACCTTATATCACTACTGTAGTTAGAGCGGAGTGAAATCTAGGTACAGCAGAGCTTAATTTAATTGTCCTGTGTAAGCTTAGGAGAATTAATACGCAATTAGACTTCTTCACAAGAAATCTTGAGTCTGAACTACTCTAGAATGATGTTTGAAATAAGTATGTGTTTTGTTACTAAATTGGCTAGGCCCAAGGGAGTGTTAGGTATCCAGTATTACAGTTACCAGCTCCTTAGAGTAATGTGCAGGTACACATACTGATCTCCAGCAGTAAAGACAAATGAGTAGTTAGTTTCATGCTCTGGCAATTTTGCTGCGTTCCACCCACTGGATTGGAGGGCGTTTGGGGTTCCAGAGCAGGTCTGGCTGTGCTGGCATTGGGACAAATCCTGACCCTTAACAAGAGTCTTCAGACATTGCCACAATGTGCTGTATTGGCATTTTTGATGTGATTAAAGTATTTAAATCATTGATATTACAATATGACAGTTTAATACCTCGATAGAACATAGTGTGGCAATTTGTTTAATTATGAGCCACTTCAATCAAATGCTCATTACCAAACCTCATTCCCTTTAGATTCATTTTAATATTTTTCTATCATCTCCGCCAGTCCTCTGAGTGGTGGCTTTGTAGGAGATTTTCCACTGTCTGTATTTTGTGTTGTTCTCATGTAAACTACTGTACATTTCTAGCCCATCATAATTTTAGTGAGTTAGTCCTAAAATGATCAAATCAAGAAGAATGAGATGGGCAGGGCATGTGGCACCTGTGGGAGACAGGAGAGGTGTGTACAGGGTTTTGGTGGAGAGACCTGAGGGAAAGAGACACTTGAAAGACCTAGGCATAGATGAGAGGATAATATTAAAGTGGATTTTTAAAAAGTGATATGGGGGGGGGGGGGCGGCATGGACTGGATTGATCTGGCTGAGGATATGGACAGGTGGCGGGGTCTTGTGAATGTGGTAGTGAACCTTTGGGTTCCATAAAGTGCGGGGAGTTTCTTCACTAGCTGAGGACCTGTTAGCTTATCAGGAAGGACTCTGCTCCATGGAGTTAGTTAGTCACTAAAATACTGGAAAAAGCATGCACCACAATTCATAATAGTTAACTCATTACATAATTACATAAAATAATTTTTAGTGCCTGGAATTTGTTGAGCCTGCTTTGCAGAGTTCAGTAGTTTATACGTCCGTCATGTTCCTATTCCTAGTATATGTATATTCCAGCTATCTCCTTGGACGGCATGGACTAGCTATAGAAGCGTACCTGGAAGCAGAGAATGTATCCAGCAAACCAGACTGGGATATTTATCACAACTTAGGTATGGATCAAGTGTATACTTTTCCCTCATTTCTGTGGGTTATTTAGTCCCTCTGTGATGGAGGAGGTTTAAATGAGTTCTTGAAAACACATAGTCCTAATAAAAAATCACAACTGTTACACATTTTGTGAGATTGTTTCAAAATTTCACATGGCACACCTCAAGGACATGGGTTTCAAATAAGCATTTACTTCAATTTCATGTCCACACCCAGAAGTTTCATAAGGGTAGCAGTTGTTTTGGTTGTGTCAGGTAAACTAATTGTTGATTCAGTTTTAATGTATTTTGCTTTGTAAACATGGAAACACCACAAATACCCTGCATTTGACTCAAAAAGCATGAATGACTTGATGCTGAACGTTGAAGCGATTAGAGGCGAGTTATGTCTGAAGGGTCATGTCATACCTTTCATCTGTCATTATGTTTTTGGTTAAATATACATAAGGTGTGGAACCTTTCATTGAGGGGGCCCAGTATGTGAGATATTTTGTATAATTTTGATTGCCCCTTGCATGTCAACTTGATGTTATTGTCGATACAGTGAAGAAATCTGCACATTAGCTCAAATTCGTCTCCACTCATGACATCTTTGGAATCAGGTGTTGACGTGTCTTGTTTTTTGAAAAGTATGACATTACATTTGGTTTCTGAACAAGTCACATTAGAATGAAAAGCCATTAACAGAACATAAACTTTACCTCCTGCACCAGGTTTCCATGTACTTACAGGTGAATGGAAGGAAAGGAAATTCTCGTATTTTTGTACTGGTCTGCGTACGTGTTGGCCTTCAGAGTGATGGTTTTTATAATAATTGAAAGCAGTCTAAAATATCTGTAATGTTTTCAACACCATTTCTAGGTCCACAAGTGCCACAAATTCTTCTTTGTCCCCAGAGTAATTGTCCATGCACTACCCAGTGAAATACTGATTTGCTAGATTTTGGAGTGTCTTTGTGAGTACTTTCATTGTGATTTATTATGACACAAGCAGGTGTAATTCTTCATTTTCATTGTCACTAATACTGCCGCTGCTGTTAGTATCACTAAAGTCACTTACATCATAGTCATGCAAAATTTCTTGCAGCTGTTGTGAGTTCAAACATCATCTCATCTTGGATGCCATATCAGACTGATTGGCAGACATGGACATGAAGGGTCAAGGAATTGGAGTGGGGGGGGGGGGAACCTATCTGTATTAATGTAATACAATGACATCTATATCACCTGAAAGATTGAAAATTGTTCTATCCAGTGATGTAAAGATTTCAAAGATTGTTCTTGTTTCTGAGTTCAGATGGCACCACGAATCAAACTGTGTACAATACCTCTGTGCCAGGTGAATGGACTAATATAAACGCTTGATATTTCATCATCAATATGTAATTAGACATCTATGGACAGCCAAGATCCTAAGCTAACCATTTTTTATTTTTGAAATATAGAATGGCAATAAATTAGTGTGTGTTGACACAGAACAAATTGAAACTGATATCCAGTGTTTCCCAACCAGGATTCCATGGAACCAAAGATCTGTGGAACCGTGAGAAATAGAGGAATAAATAGATAAAAATGTTGACACACCATGCAAAATTCCGAATATCTCTCGAAGTATCACAGGCATTTTTGTCCAGCAATTTGCAATACTGGAGTGATTTCTGTTTGCTTCCATTTGCCTCTTTGGTTTGTTTTTGTTTTCATAGGTGGGCATTTCTCAGGGTATGAACAGTTATTGTAGGGTGTCTTCCATGGAAAAAGATTTGGAAACATGAATAATGTCAAATGAAAGCTGAGATCTTCCTTTAAAAAAGATATTTCACTGGTTCCAAGCCATCACAAACAGTACACTGACAAAAAGAGAGTGAATGCACAGTGGCATGGGTCAATACCTCGCATGGAAGATGGTGCTGATGAGTTAATCATACTGTCAGTGTTGGAGACTGTGTAGTATGAAGTGATAGGGTGATTGATATGTAATAAATTGGAAAGGATTAAGAGGTGGTCATGGCATAATCATGGTGCTGTCCACTCTAATTATGGCACTGTCCACCCTAATCAGTTACTGCCCATGCTAATCATGGTACTGTCCATCTTTACCTCACTCTTACCAGTCAGTTATGGCAGTGTGAGCTTGCTGTAGAAGAGGTTGCTGAATCTGAACTGAAACTAATTCCATGGTGCGGAATCATTCTTGAGAAACTTATGGTCACGCAGGTAGCCAAGACATTCCTTGTCCTTTATGGAATCTAAAGGTTCATGACCATGTTCGGAAGAAATGTCTAATGTAATGATGGCTTTGGAAAGTTTCTGTAAATTCAAGTCATTGGCAAATGTCCATCCTTGTTCGTTGTGGTTTTCCATGTTGTCATTTTCAAGAGGTTTTCCCACCACAATTCTGTATGCACTTTCTATTCCTCCCTCTGATCCAGATATCTGCTTTGAGAATATGAGGTGAATTGTATAAATCAGTAAATTCTTGGTTATATAACTTTATAGATTTAAAGGGAAGGCGCTACACAATCTAAGCACCATATCATGAAGGTTTATGGGAACATGAAGGTCTAAATTTTGAGATTTTGGTTCTAGTGGTGATGGGTACTCAGCTTCATGCTTCAACCATTTTACTCCTAGAGAAAGAACTGCTGGTACCCATTGGTTGAGAGCTTTGTTGGGTTTTAGAGCTAGTCTGGATGATAGTCCATAACTTGTCACATCTGTTGAGCCTCAGAGGTAGTCTGGATGATAGTCATAACTTGTCACATCTGTTGAGCTCTGAGCTGTGTGGATGACAGTCCATAACTTGTCACATCTGTTGAGCCTCTGAGCTGGTGTGGATGACAGTCCATAACTTGTCTCATTTGTGACTGATCCTACCCTTTCCAGCGTAATACTGTATAGAGTTAAGGGACTGTTAATGTGGATGTGGTTTGTGTAGTGGCACTTTGTCTGCAGGTACATGTTTGCTGCATGTTGGTGAGCATGCAAAAGCCAAAGAATACTTACTGACAGCTATTGAACTGAGTCATCAGGAAGACTCATTTGTGGAACTGGCCAAGATCCACCTTCTTGAAAATGACATTCAAGGAGCCATTGAAATTTATAATGCAGCTTTGGAGTAAGTACATTTGGTGATATGCACTTTGTGAGGGACAAGGCATGTCTGATAAAAGATGTAAGTCCCTGGGGTTCACTAAGCACCATGTGATTAAAACATATGGGTAAGTGTTAGTATAGCTTCAAACAGGAGTGCACAAATTTTCCAAAAATCTAGGAGCCACCTCAAAATTTTAGGTGCCAGAAAGATGACATAAAGCATGTTCTGTACTGAAGAACCACAAATATCAGGTGCCACCATACAAAATTCAGTTGCCTGGGCAACTTGGCGCCTGGGATTTGTGCACCCGTGGCTCCACATATTCTCAATCTTGGTACAAAATAGATGTTAGTAGTCAGTTTCATGCCCTGGCCACTTCACCTCAGAGAAAGAGTCTATTGTACCCTTTGGGCAGGAAGATTGGTGGACACTGGTGCCAGACTGAGACCCTGTGAAGAAGAGAAAAAACATTTTTCACTTGCTGGGAGTCGAACCCGGTTTCCTTGGTCATCCAGAATATGATCTAGCGACTTCCTGACTGAGTTGCATCTCTTGGTTTTGATAATGGAGCTTTTTGTCTAATTAATGCACTTGCGGCCTTTTCACTTTACTGCCTTTAGCATGCCAAGCAGGCATGAATACAGTACAGAGAGTGAGGATCCATACAGTAGGTTCAGGTTCACTCACACTGATGGGGTGATTGTGAACATGTTTGCTGCACGAGAGGTGTACAGCTTAATATATGGTTAGAACCAATTAAAGCATGATTTGTGCGAGCCTCATGATATTTGGTGAGAGCTGATGACAAGTTACTGTGGTGTTGCCAGAAACAGCACACACAACAGTAGCAAACTAGCAGGACACTTTAGTGATGGGGGCAGGGATGCACGTATAATGTGCTCCATCAAAATTAGTGAATATATAAAAGCAGTTAATCAGACACTCCATGACATGATGCTGATGTTCATCTTAATCCAGATGAAGAGCGAATGGTACATTGTCATCATCAGCACCAGTACCAATGTTGCCTTGTACATTGTTGTTGCCGTTACTTTTCCGTGTTCCAAGTTACTGTCTTGTGAGTTTAAAGAAGCAGCTCTAAAACTTTATCGTGTGCAATATATTTTACGTGATCTTCTTCTAGTAGGCTCTCTGCATGCTGGATGCAGGAGGCCCAGAGCTCTTTTTAGTTATCTGTTCAAGTTTATCCTATGCTGTCATTGTGAATGTTTTGTTTTTCTGTACCACTAACATTTCCATTCAGCCCAAACAAGTTATTTTGGATTGTACTGGCAGTGGTAGGGTGGGAGCCGTATGATCTGGTGTGCCGTTTCATTGTCCAGCTGATGAAGTTGTGACGGGATGATTGAGTTAGTGATAGTATACCTGAGATCTGGTATGTAGTGGCGTTTCCCATCACACCTTCAACAACCTCCACTTAACCCTTTTCTGATGTCCATTTTCCATGTTGCTTGAAAATTTACTGTGCTTCTACAAGTTCCTTCACCAGCATCTTGCTAAATTTTGTCTTGGCCTCTTATTCTAAATTACATTCGGGCAAGAGGAGCTTGGGACAAAACCTTGCATTAGATCTGCGTTCTTCTCAGATATTGTGCAGTGTTGAGTGGTAGTTCTGTACCGACTTTTTGGGACAACCTATCTGTCCCATCTTCAGTCCATCCACTAAGGAGCCTTTTCAATGTTAAGCATCTGTTCACTTCGATGGAAATACATGAATACACTGAGTTAGCTATTTGACCACTTCATCTTAATTTTCAAAATTACTGGCCTCTGTGATGCTGTAAGAACCATGTATCACACATGCCATAATTGTCTTTATTATCATATTTTGGCAGTGGAGCAGAGTTTTTTTTCTAGCATCAGACTATCTTAAAACCAAGTCTTACATTAATTGTAATTCCTGTTGATGCTGTTGTGGGTGTACTAGTTGCACTTAAGCTTGACTGCTTCTGTCCAGACATCTGTAAATAAGGGAAGTACACTGCACAGTCTGAAGTAAAATGCTACCAGCTGTTTTCTGTTTAAAAGGGGTTTAATATGTATTCAGATTTCTTTAAGGGTTAATTTGTGATCTGTATGTTCAATTGTATGATATTGTTTTGTGATTTCCATAACAGTGAACTTTATAAACCAAACACCTGTAACGCATTGAGAACCAACTGTCTTCTGGACTTTATCCATCGTCTGGATAAAATATTAAAATATAATATAAAATTCACGATGTTTCGGAAGCTTGTTCTTCTTCCGTCTTCAGGTGATGGGAGGGGAGACACCTACTCGGCTGGGTCCTTTTGACCGAGCTAATCTCAATCACTGGACCACTGGACTGGTCAAAAGGACCCAACAGATTAGGTGTCTCCCCTCCCTTCACCTGAAGATGGAAGAAGAACCAGCTTCCGAAACGTCGTGATTTTTATATTATATTTTAATATTTCATCCGGACGATGGACAAAGTCCAGAAGACAATTGTTCTCAATATTATACACCATTGTCAGAACCTTTTAGAATTTACCTGTAATGCACTGTGTGTGTGTGTGTGGTTTATTTCTTGACAGTGTCATCTCAAATTGTATGGCATAAAAATGGTAGGATGGTACATGGTGATGAATTGGAAAATATTTGGAAGTGGCCATGGCCAAATCAAGGTACCATTATGACACTGGTCAGGGGTGGGGGGCCGAGGAAAACCATGAAAACCTACAGTTGGTGCCCTGGCTCAGATTTAAATCAGTTACCTCCAAAATACAAGTAAGAATGTTACTACTGCAGTGGTCTGCCTGGACTTGTGTTTGTTGATAACACCACTGTCAGTGGGCTTGCAGTGCTGTATCTACATGATAATTTAATTCTGTTTATCAGATGGTATCCAGACAGCTGTGAGCTTGCAACATCGTTGGGCCTCTTATACATGACAACTGGACAGCACCAACGTGCATTTGAGAAACTTGGCTCTGCTCTTGCTCGTGACCCTATGTGTACCAAAGCCTTATTGGCTGCTGGTTGTATGATGCAGGTATATTAAATAAAGCATGAGGCAGATGGTTGGTTCCATTGGTCATGTTACAATGCTATAGGATATGTAAGGAAGCAGGAGTTGAGACAACAGATGTGTAAACAAACTATGAAGGTGTGGGAAGGAACCTGTGTAGCGTATTTCAAGGTACAATTCCTGGATTTATGTGGAGGGGTCATGGTAAATTATGAAAAACCTCAGTCAGAATGGTCAGTTTCGTGACTGAGACCTTGCCCATGTGGTGTTAGCTGGTGCTACTCTGTGTGCTTTTGTCCAGCTAATAAATATTGTATATTATATTTCATTCAGGCACCTCTCAAAGAGAAGTGAGGTAGCTTGCTGTTTGATCTAACATGCTCCTTAAAGTGGAATTAATGGGACCAACAAAACATTACAGACATTTTTCAAGTTATGTCCTTTATGTTTTTTGTAATTACTGGTATAAAACGTGGAAGTTTATCACTAAGACTGTGGTCATCTGTGCTGTGATTCCATGTAGTCTGTCTGGCAGATGACAAGTATCTTAAAGGAACCTTCTCTTTCCATCATCAGTCTGTACTGAAGATGGAGACAGTAGGAGACTGCACTCATAATATTCACCACTATAAGAACCACACACTTCAAGGTTTATTAATATTGTAATAAATGTGTGGAATTTGTTACATAAGAGCAATTTTCAGTCTCTGTCAACCTCCCATATGTGACGTTATCTCTCTATGCCAGCTTTTCGTGTTTTGTACAATTGTGCATTCCATACCAAGTCATTTGCGTGCTTGTTTCTTTAAAATAGGCTGAGATCAAGTGAAGGACATCTAGTGTATGAAGCAGAAGTGCTAAACACTCAACTAGGATATTGAGTGAAGAGATGTAATGGCCATATTTGAGAACTGGACCAAGAAGTTTAATAATGAATGTATGCTTTTGTTGCTAGTATGAGTGTGTACATCCCTGTGATGATATTTTGTTGCACTTTCAGAATCACCAAGACTTTGATGTTGCTCTCTCCAAATATAAAATAGCTGCACAGCTCTTGCCTGAGTCCATTTCGCTGTGGAACAATATTGGAATGTGCTTCTTTGAGAAGAAGAAATATGTTGCTGTAAGTCCTCTGAGCATTGATAACTTGATAGTAATGTCAAAGACATCACAGTTTTGCCCAAATTTTAGTAACAGCTACATAATTCAGTGTGTAGTTTTTTTTAGCAGTGATTATTAAAATTGTGCTGTTGCGAAGAAATGTTTTGTGTGGCATATTTTGCAGACAAATCCGAACTTAGCAGTACTTAACACAGTATTTCAGTCATGGCTGCTCATGCAGCGTCTTGTCTGGACATTGTAAGTTGAGGTCAGTGGCTTCTATAATATGACTGACATAACTGACCTTCAGGAACTAATACAGGGTCATTCATAATTTCCTGACACATTTCACGAAATCGGTACACTTGAATGGTGGAAAGGACTTCAACATGCGACCCGCATATAGAAAGAGAAACTCTCCAAGTTTATTTGTACACGCTGTGGGCGCTTAGTTTTGTCAGTGGCTGTGGCTGCCTCAATCAGCATTTGCCCCAATGCTGGATCAGACGCATGACTGCAGAAGACCAGGTGCTTCTTCACTGGCCACCAGGATCGCCTGATCTAATGCCATGCAA
Organism: Reticulitermes speratus; assembly: GCA_021186555.1. Lineage (NCBI taxonomy): Eukaryota > Metazoa > Arthropoda > Insecta > Blattodea > Rhinotermitidae > Reticulitermes > Reticulitermes speratus. Next base: position 55,903,189 of record JAJKFL010000001.1, read on the forward strand.
TATTTTTATGGGCTATATTAAGGACTCTGCCTTTCTACCACAGGATCTGCCTTAGCTGTGAAGATGAATCATCGCTGCCATCTCAGGAATCGATTGTGACATGCTGCAGTGGGTATGGGTGGAAATGGATTATCGGCTTGACGTCTGCCGTGTCACAGAGGGTGGACACATAGAGCACTTACGAGGTGTGCAAAAATCTTGGAGAGTTTCTCTTTACATCTGTAGGTCGCATTTTACAATCCATTCTGCCATTCAAGTGTACCGATTTTATGAAATGTGTCAGGAAATTATGAATAACCTGTATTTGTGTCCTGGAATAATGCTGTTATATTTAAATTAAAAGGTAATGGTGACTGAAAGTAAACTGTTAAATGAATTTTGTTGTTACATGTTATAATTACAAAAATGGTTTAAAATAGAAACTAATACAGAGTTACAGTTTCTTTATTGTAGCAAGCAAACTGCTGTGATGTTATGTAAATGTAGGATACCATAATACGTTTTATTCCATGACCTCTTTCATTGGTACCTAGTGTGTAAATATCACTAATTAAAAACACTTGAATCTACTGTTTTTTATTGTTAAATTCAATAAAATATTCATAATGTTTCCTTATATACAGCTTTGATTGCTTTTCTGTTTGGAGCTGAAATGAACACGTTTTTTCTTATCTACTATCGGACAACAGCATAAGCTGTCTGTGGATTTTGTAGATCATGTCCAACAGTTTTCAGTGATTGCCTTTGAGATTTATTGATACTTATTACACTTGGAATTTGAATTCTTTTAAATTTGAATGAATGTTTTGAAGTTTTTCTAGGCATTCTTGAAGTGAGTACATTATCTCCTGCCACATGGCAAGTAATTGCTTTAGCTTTGATGATATTACGCAGTTTTTTGACTATGAATCTACTACCATTATAAAGCATTGGTGGCTTTGTATTTCTCAAACAATTACTGGTGCATGTATATTAAGTTTTAATATGTGCTTGAAGTTTTCAGAGAATTTAAAAAGTCATTAGCATAATTTACTGCTTTAGCAGCATTAATTAGTATATCTGCCAACCTGTATTCTTTTGTAACTGCTGTTATCTTTTCATAAGTTCTTTATTTACATTGCCAGCAGCTTTGTCTCTTGGTGTTAAAGCTGTTCGTGCCATTCGCTGTATTGGATTCATATAATGATTGATAATGTTTGGAAATACTGTCCTTCCAGTATATTCTGGCTACATAAATGCTTCAAAATCTTTATTTATATCACAATTGCCTGATTTCAAAATGTTTTCTGTGAATTCATAAACAGAAGTATGACCAGAAACTTGCAATCCCATGTTTGTCCTCGGGCAGCAATTTTGAACTTTAGTCCATATATTTGATGAATGTAACTGGTTGTCTTTATTTATTTTATGGAAATACATAATATATTGTGGACTACCATTCCTGCTATTTATCTTTGTAATTTGAGCAAATATGTTTCACGTAATATGTACTGTCCAATGATTTGAAGTTACTGATGTTTAGTTCTGTGGGTTAACTGAAAAGTAGTGGCAGCCCTGTTAAATGCGAGCTGTAGGGCAGTCTGTCACAGATATCAGCAATAATTGACTTGGTGATGGCATCCATCAGTTCTCAGACATTCAGAACAAGGTTCGTCACGTGGCTGGAGATTACGCCGAAGGCACGTAATGGTAGTTTTCAATGAAATAAATTTCTTTGTTGTATACCATCCATGTTGACACACTTTACATAACTCGTGTATTAAAACTTCAGCCACTGACGTAATCATGTGCATGATAGGTCGAAGTTTGTAGTCTGTCCTGAAAGCTGTTTCTTTACCATTGTCATCTGTCATTCTCTGAGAGCAATGCAGTTGCTGTGGAAGCTGTGACTATACTAGATCTACTATACTTAATTGCTCACATTTTTGGGTCTGCAATATGTGCTACATTAAGATGAATATGTGTTGCATTTATAGGCCATCAGTTGTCTTAAAAGGGGAAATTACTTATCTCCATTTGATTGGAAGACTTTGTACAACTTGGGGCTGGTTCACCTCACAACAAAACAGTATGCCTCTGCTTTCCATTACCTCTCAGCAGCCATCAATCTGTATCCTACGTCTGCAAGAACTTTCATGTTGCTTGCTTGTAAGTCCTGAATTGTTTTGTTTATTAGTGAATAATGAATTGCTAAGTATGTGGCAGGAAGTGGTATGGCCTGATTTGAGAAACTGTCATAGTTTTGTATGATTTGAGGAGTTTGTGATGGTGAATGTGATAATTCCTGTCTTCTGGGGTGTGGTGGCATGAAAGTAGGTAAGTACAGACACTCCGTGATGTATACATATTCAAGTTATGCAATTCTAAAAATGTAGAAAAATTTATGTAACACTATTTTTTTTAAACCTGCACCAAAATTTTCCTTGTAGGAATGAAAGTGCAGTAAGATTACTGTGGCAGAAAAATAGTGCTGGGTGAGAACACTCATTAATCACTTGTGCTGACATTCTGTGTTGTATTGTAGCTGTTAGTGAGGGACGCTTGTTTCATCAACCACATTATTGTGCTGTTTTCAGTGTTGTTTTGACCCATTATTTGTCCATAATTGTAACTGCAAAGCACCTTGGTTACAAGTGAGGTGGAGTGCCAGCTTGTAAGAAAACTAAAAAATTAAGAATTTTTTTTATATTGCTTTCACCGTGCATTTTTCACACTATTCAGTTTTACCAACAAAATGCACATACAAAAAACTACTTTTTTATAGTTTTATTAGTTTTGATGTATACCCCTACACGTGTTTCAGTCCTGGGACCATCTTCAGGAGGCTAATAAGCTACTATACTTCAACTTGTATGTTTGGACCCTTCTAACATGTAAATTGAAGTGTAGTAGCTTTTTAGCCCCCTGAAGATGGTCCCAGGACTGAAACATGTGTAGGGTTATACATCAATACTAATAAAACTATAAAAAATAGTTTTTTGTGTGTGCATTTTGTTGGTAAACCTGAATAATAATTATGAAGAAGTTTGAATATGGCCAACCATCAACTTCACTTTCTCAAGAATTTGACTTAGCTTCTTCAACTGTGAAAACGACCATAAGAGATCGTGAACACATAAAAGACCATGTGGAATGTTCAGCACCTTTAAAAGCAATATGAATTAGAAAAAAAACATGCCGTTGCTCTGTTTGAAATGGATAAGTTGTTAATATTGTGGATGGATAATCAGATACAAAAAAATGTGCCACTTAAGCTAATGATGATTCACGTGAAATGAGAAGTTTTTTTGAAGATGTAACGGTACATTTCATTGATCCAGAAGGAGAGTTCTTGGCTGGTAATGTGTGGTTTCATAGATTTAAAACTTGTGCAATTTTTTGTCATGTGACAAAGTGCAGGTATAAAAGTAGCCAAATCAAACCCATACATTTTCAGAAAAATTACAGAAGAAGGTGGTTATATGGCATAGTAAATCTATAACATGGATGAAAGTGGATTATCCTGGAAAAAGTGCCTGTTAGAAATTAAATTTCGAAATCTGAAAAGACAATGCCAGGATTCAAAACAGCAAAAGATAGGCTAATACTTTCTCTTGGGGGGTAACGCATTTGGAGGTCACAAGTTAAAACTGCATGTAGTTTGAGATCTGTGCTCTTGTGGGATATTATGCGGCATTGTGTGGTAATTTACCGACGTTTCGGTACAACCTATCGGTCCCGTGAAGATGGGACCGATAGGTTGTACCGAAACGTCGGCAAACGATTGCCACACGACGCCGCATAATATTCCAGAAGAACACAGATCTCATCTACATCGCGGCGGAAGCCTGAAATCAAGGTTATATGTAGTTTGTCATTTAGAAAATCCTCTTGCATTGAAAAGCATAATCCAAGGCTACCCTTTCAGTCTATTACCAATCAAATTCCAAGGGTTGGGTCACAATAGCCCATTTTGAAGACTGGTTCATAAATTTGTTTGATTCCCAAAATAGAAAAAACATTGTCGAGGAAATAACATCCCATTCAAGGTTTTGCTTGTTGTCACTAATGCTCCCTGTCATCCTGCACATTTAGATAACTTTACTTCAAATGTGATTGTCGTTTCTTCCCCCCAACACTACCTCAGTCCTCCAGGGTGTCATTGTCAGCTTTAAAGCCTATTATCCTTAGATAATAGGCTTTAAAGCTATTTAAGAATATTTGGAGTTGGGGTTTCAGCTGGACTCCATTGTATACATGTGTGTAATTACCATATGTATACTTAATTCTGACTTGCACTGGGTCTTCTGGAATGCAACTACTGTATATTTTGGAAAGTGTCTGTACAAATGTTTTAGAAAAAGTGTACTCTTCTGCCCTGAAGATGGAGGCAGCAGGTTTCTCCAGAACACTGGTACCTATCTATCACATGTTACATTCCAGAAAACAATAATCCTGAAGTGTTGTGGCATTTGTCTGGAGGGACTGAGGAAAACCACTGAAAACCTCAACCAGGATAGCAGACTGTGTCAAGATTAGCACTGGACCTGTATTCCTGCTTGTATACAAAATGATAGCCCGTGTTGTTCAGTTCAACATAATTTAGTTAGGCCTTGCTGTTTAAATATGTATAATATACAAGTCAGGTAGGAAATACATTTGTGTTCTGTAAATTGCACTTCAGCTGACAACAGAATCAAATAAAATAATTCAATACATTTTTCAAATCATTATCAACATTTTTAAATAGCACTGCAATGTGTAGAATTATTAATTGCTGAAACACTAATAAATCTGTTTGAAACTTTCTCTTGTAGTGTATGTTTGTGAAGTTTAATAGAAGTTTAGTTATAAATGCTTAGTGTTGCTATTATTGTTCATTTACAGACATTACAGATATTTGTAGTTAACTCTGTCTAACCCAAAGACTACATGAAAACTAATTCCCTTTCATTTTCTGTGATTTTACTGCTTTCATGTTGGTTTTTATTACCAGTGGCATTGAAGAATCTTGGGGATCCTGATAATGCTCGTCATGCGTTTGAGCAGTCAATAAAACTTGATCCATCTGATGCATCTGTGGCATTGAATTATGGAGTACTTCTGAATTCAATTGGAGAACAAGAGAAAGCATCAGTCCAATTGAGACGGTTCCAGGAACTTGCAGAGGGTGGTTCAGGACTTGACCAAGAGGTATAGAGTAAAAGTTTAGGTAGTGACAATTGCATGTTAGATATCATTATAAAAAGTTAAGGTTTGGTGTGCAGATTTTCTTTTTAAAGCCAGAGTTTAGCATTTCTTAAATTTTTAATAAGCTTATGTCCAGTGTACATACTTCTAGTAGTAGGCCGTGTGTTGAATTGAAATATGCTGCTTGTCAGGGGACATTTTTCGGATATGCGTGGACATTGCGTATAACAAGTTAAGTTATTTTCATGGGGTCAGCAGAATGCCAGTTCAGAGATCAAGGTGTGAGTAAGGACTTAGGTTGTATTCATATTCTGTTTGATTAGGCTTACTGCACACCTGGAGCATGGTGGCGATGAATATGAAATATTGGTGCAATGATGATTGGCAGGAAGAACAATGTACTTGAAGATAAACATATTCCATCAACGATTTCAAACTTCCTCCATGGTGTAAATGTGATCTTCGCTCTCCTGGGATGTTACACAGCATTGATTGATAGTTGGTTACCGATGTTTTGGGACAACCTAGTGTTCAAGCATTCTGAGAAGAATTGATTCTTCTGGGACTGCTTGACCCTTGAATATGGGACCGATAGGTTGTCCTGAAACGTCGGTAACTACTAATCAATGCTGTGTAATGTCCTGGGAGAGCGAAGATTTCGTATTCAGTCGAGTTTATCCATAACAAATCCCACTATGGACCATCCTGTATTGACCTGTGGCCTCTGTGGTGAAAAGTCAGCATCTGATTGCTTGAGCTATGGTATGAAGACACACCTATAATAATTTATTTTCAACATTTGACCATTTGTTGTTTTAATGTTATAGTTTCTTCTTCTCCTTCTCCTGCTCCTGTTTGTGTAACCTTTTCTGGCCATGCCTTGTGCTATTGTAGTGCTACAGGTGGGTTGTTCTGGGTGAGTGTTCATTTTTTTCAGTACCAGTATCATTACCCCTGAACTAAAATCTGACTTCAGCCATACAGTACTGCCAGTTGCAAAATCCCCATTACCAGATAAAGCTGAAAATTGTATTACATCTCCCATTTTCTGTACCTCCTTATGTATGTCCAGAATTAAAAGCACTGCAAAATCTCTGCTTTGAAGATTCATTAGTAAACGAAATGTATACCAGTACATTTTGATTCCAAACAAGTAAACCCCGTTTATAAAGGGGTTTGTTATATGAAATTTATGCCATCTTTGTGAAGTAATAATCTTCTTGGTCATTTGCAACTGAATACACATTTTTTTAATTTGGCTGTGATAAGCATTTTTGAAATGGCATTCTGTTATGGTCGTTAGGACTGTGATGCACATAGTTTGGTAGATAGGTATGAACTTTACAAGATTAAAGATCTGGCATTTAGTGTCTTAAACAGCTATCATACTTCTCAGACAATCAACCTTGTGAAAGTGGAGTTTGCATCTAAAGTGCTGGATACTAACCACAGTGTCACTTGACTGCTTGTGAGCGTTCACTGTGGACACTTACTATGAGGGCTTCAAATTTTTTATGCCTCTCATTGGTTTTGGTGCATTTATTTGCAGTTATTAGAGGCAGCACAAAGCCTGAGTTTGAGTTTGACCAAGGTGAACAAAAGTGATCTGGAGATGGATGCTAATGAAGAGGGCAAGAAGGACAAAACAGACGATGCTGATAAATTGGTGAAGGCTGGTGAAGGTTCATGGTCATGCCTGAGATGGGTCCTGATGAAGTGTGAAGGATAATATGAGTATATTATGAGGCATGTACAACTAAAACCTGTTTGAGGATGTTCACAAATGAAGGTATTGTGACAATTAGAAAAAGTCCCTATAGGCATATTCAGACAGGAGTCCCATTGATGCACATGTCAGCATATCCTGTCTGCAAATAATTCTTTAATACGTTGAAACCTCTGTTCATTCCTAAATGTGTTGTTTTCTGCAAATTATCATTAATTTTTTTGGGTCCTGAAGAATCCATATAAGCAATATCATCTGCATCATTCCTTGAAGTGTCATTTTATTGTGTCACCATTCAGAATTCTGACCCTGACCCACAATATTCCTGGAATGATAATTTCTGAGAAAAATAGCAAACGCAACATCTGTTACATGCGATAGTGGTAATCTGTATTGGGAGTTACCATCCCAGCAATATTGGTATAAGAAATGTTGCCACACCTTGGCCAGTGACAAATGGAGGTGGAAGGGCTGTGGTGAGGAGGGAGACGCTGAGAATGCTGTAATGGAAGGACAGTCACAATGCAGTACTTCTGTAAAATAGGGGAACGTTGGTTGTACATCCTCTGAATGTCCAGAAAGTTCTGTTCAGCAGTGGGTAGAAATCTGTGAGCTGCATGCCTTTTCAAATAAGGTAAATGCTGCCTTATCTGAAAACAATGGTACAGGCCCACAGTCTTCTACGTCCCTGAACTAAGCAGGGCTTTTGACTTCTCCCATTTGCCAGATATGAAAGAGTGGGATTTTGAGTGCTTGTTGTACCAGTGATGAAACCTGAACAGTGCACAATGACAAAGCTAGGTAGAAGACATGCTGTGGTACAAAGAATATCTGGTGGGAGGACATGAATAGGAGTATGTATGGTATTGTTGAAATAAAAAATGCCATTGTTACAGGCAAGGATATCACAGATGGAATGCCATACTATAGTCTATCTGGCATGTGATTTATAGTTCATTCAGAAGGTTGAAAGGTTGAAAACACCTATACAGTGTGATCACTTGGTTGTTTATGACCACACAGACATATTTGTAATTATTACAGCCCTATTATACAGTGTGTCCACAAAGTCCCTTCGGGGTTTTGAAAAATTGTGGCGCGCAAACAAATTGAGCTAGCCACATGCAGTTTGCGGCAGATTACAGTGAAACTCTGGAAGTTTTTTTTGCCGCCAACAGATGGCATAAGCGGCCATCTTTACTTTCTCAGTCAGTTGTGAAATGGCGACTGTGCAGGAACGCGGCGTTTTGTGGGTGGGATTGCTTGGCCTCCACGTTCACCAGACATAACACCACTGGATTTTTTCCTGTGGGGTTATGTCAAGAGCAATGTGTTCCGAAACCAGTTAACGGACTTGGTGACTGAAGACCGTATCAGGAATGCGATCTCGGCTATTCCAGCGGACATGCTCCACAGAACATGGCAAGAGCTCGAATATCGTCTGGACGTTCTCCGTGCTACCAAGGGAGCCCACATCGAGGTCTACTGAGGTCAGTAAAAAACTTCCAGAGTTTCACTGTAATCTGCCCAAACAGCATGTGGCTAGCTCAATTTGTTTGCGCCACAATTTTCAAAACCCCGAAGGGCTTTGTGGACACACTGTATTATGGTAACCTCTGGTGCATGAAAGAGGAGAGGAAGGATAAGACTAGGGGGAGGAAGGTAGTGCTTGTAACTCCCTTGTCAATGGGTAAGGCAGTACTGACAGCATAGCTGTCGCTGTGATGGGAGACAGTAATTATCATACATTAAGATGTGTTATCGTGCATAATTTTGAATGTCATATGGCTGGATCTTTGAATGGTCATGCACTATTCTTGTTTGGTGGCTTTAAAAAATGTTGACATGTAGTCTACTTAAAATGAGGGGTGTATATGGAATGAGGTTTTCTCACTGGTATCTCTTTGCTGTGCTGTCACCTAACTGATCCACACACCCCCTGTCACAGAGTAGACTCAAACTACTTGTACAGTTCAGCCAAAACCAAGTGGTTTCATAAAATAATGGGATAGTTGTAAAATTCTAGTCATGATATTTTATTTTTATATATGTTCTGTACCTATTTGTGTTATGCTTTATAAATTACATAAAAATATAATTTGTACAAATTGTCACAATAAAAAACTGCAGCAACAAACTATGAAATTAAGATTATTGTTTATTAAATATGACTTTAGGATTCCATGTTTCTATTTCACATTGAGATGGTGAGTTTGTAAGGTTGTAATAAAACTTTTCTGTTATATGTGAAGGAAATAATTGCAGTAAGTATGAGTCACTATGAAAACTTGATATGACACTGATAAAATCATTAGACGATGGAAACTATTGTGATCAGTACCAATATACATAAGTATATTTCTAATGAAATTTAGTTATTCAGTTATAAACATTTTGAAATGACTTATGTGTAAGATGCCATTTGCATGAATCTCATAAGTCTTTTCAAATTTTCATCTCTAAATTTTAGTTTAAGGGAAACACATTGTGGATACTACAGGATTTCATGGAACAGACACTTCTTTTGATAAGCTAACAGTCATTCATCTGGTCAAGGAATTCCCATATATTTTCTGCAATCCAAAAATTTGTTAGCTGATTTCACAGAGGCCACCGTGGTCCTATCTTGGGACAGCCAAATCCAGTCCACGTAATAGTGGTAGAATATTCGACGCAACAAGAGGTTGCAGTGATGAATACGCTCTCCTGGGATGTGATGTTTAGTCTGGCAGAAATCGTGGCGTGACGTCCCAGAAGCCAGCAGTTTTCGTATTCATATTACGACAATTTCAGATCTCATTTCTAACTTTTTTCCTTAATAAACACACAGCTTTCCACGTAAATAAGATTTTTTGTCGGCTGTGGTGGCATAAATGTTGAACATGGTACTTGGTACTTATGGCCTCTTTGATCATCAGAATCTTGTTAGGCCATGTGTGTTCTCAATCTGTTCTGTTTACCGCTCATTTTTGTGTCATGATCCCTTTCCTGACTTTGCCGTTTTGTGCTGGCCCTGTATCTTGCTTCTGTAAAAGCAGTTTAAACCAAATAACTGAGATCAGGATAAATAGCCCTGAAGAAGGGTTATAATTTTTTCAACTTAAAATTATGCTCAAGATGGAATGAAGAAAGAAGTAAACTTGGTAAATGCCTTCTATTATTGATTGCAGAATGCTGTCTCATTTTTTCAGTAAATGAGTCGCTGAAACAGTTCAAAATGTTCTTTAAGTCATGCAACTGTATGCTTATGTAGTATTCTAAGTTACGATGTAGAGAATCCAACAGCCTTCATCAAACTTGTACCGTCTGTTGTATCATCCACGTGTCTTCCTCATGGGCCATGTTGTGTGGCCGATGAGGAAGACACATGGGTGATAACGGCAGACAGTATAAAAGTGTAAACAACAAGAAAAGGAGTGAAGCAAATTGTGAAGATGATAATTTAAGGAGAGATGTTTGTTACCTGTACTGGCGTGAGACAGAACACAGTGCTACACACGTGTGTTAGGTATCGTATTATCGGTCTGTAACGGGTAGGCTGCATTTTGCTTTGTCAGTGACCTGGTACATCTCGATAGCATCCCTTTCAGCGTAGAACACAGACGTCAAAAACATCCCATGTACCTGCCACTAAGCAACTCCATCAGAGTATCATGGAGCACTGCTCATGGCCTATAGGCAAGGTAAAGTTGCCTGTGTGCTTACTCAAACACCATTCAATAAAGCAGGTGTCTCAAACACGCGGCCTGTCAGTTGGTTTTATGCGATCTTGATATTGATCTTGTTTTGAATATAAGCGAAGCGCGACGCAACTGAACCATTTATTTGATTGCCTGCTTATTTCGTTGGTTGTAAGTGCATTGTAGTTAAAAGGGGAGAAATTTTGGGTCGGCACTTTTAAATTATATATTTCTAAACTGCTACATTTGGAGTATAGCTTTGTGTGGTGTTGAAACCTGGACACTTCGGAAAGTAGAACAAAAGTACCTGGAAACTTTTGAAATGTGGTGCTGGAGAAGAATGGAGAAGATCAGTTGGACCGATCGTGTGAGAAATGAAGAAGTATTACACAGAGTCGAAGGAGGAGAGGAATATCGTACATACAATAAAAAGAAGAAAGGCTAACTGGATTGGTCACATCTTGCGTAGGAACTGCCTTCTGAAACATGTGATTGAAGGAAAGTTAGAGGGAAGGATAGAAATGACGAGAAGATGAGGAAGAAGACGTAAGCAGCTACTGGTCGACCTTAAGGAAAAGAGAAGATAATTGAATTTGAAAGCAGAAGCACTAGATTGCTGTCTATGGAGAACTCGCTTTGGAAGAGGCTATGGACCTGTCGTAAGACGGAATACGTGATGAATGAACTGTATGCTATTACCAAATATTATACGTGCAGCGTACAGTGTAGTAGAAACCTTGCAGTATAAGATCATTTGTACATTTATTCAGCGTGGCGTTAGTGGACCTCAAATATTGCAAGGAACTAACTAATTTGTACTAAATAACCATCGCAGTACAAATCAAGTTATGTTTATTGCTTGTTGTTTCTGAAATGCTTTGGTAGCAACCGGCCATCTTCTGAGAGGTCCTGAAAATACTCGATAAAAATCTAAAAGGTATTGTGTCGTAAAGTCATTAAGTAATATTTAATGACATCCGTTATGAAGCCATTCCTTTAGTACAATTTTATGTGTTTTTTATTGTGAAATATGTTTCTGTTTTGAAAGCAAATGTTAAAATTTGTCTTCAATATATTAAAATTCTTTAAAATGCAGTGACATATCATTTAAATTATTTGTCATATGTCTTAGACTGTATGTGTATTGCTCCTTATTACTATATATATTGCTGTATGAATATTTATTTCCTTTATTGTCGTCGTATTAGAGCTTGAATATATTCAGTCACAGACTTATTTGGAAGAGGTTGAGAATGCGGTGTTGTTGCTTTCCAATGAAGTTGGACTTTTATTTTTTGGGAGAAGAGTGGCAGGGTTCTCCTTATTTCTTTACATCAGGGTTCTGATATTCCTGATTTAGGGTGATAATTAAATTGTGTCACATCCGTTAGAAATTACTGCACGCCCAAGGAATAACACATGTCCTTGGTCTACCCGAATGAGCATCACTGTCTCCTCTGCAGCTTCATTGATCAGAATGAGAAATGGTTTTGTACATCTAAGTTCGTCCCCAGGCATTATTTCGTGTGCCAGTAACTGGGTGGAGTCACGAAATAAGATTTCATTTCTTAATTGGATGAATACAGCGTCATTTTGAACGTTCGTGCTCGCAAGATAGTCATATATAGGCAATGAGGACTGTCGGAGCTCAGCTGCTGGTATTGCGTCAGGTACATAATGAAGATGAGCTAGAGTCGTGTGGGATGTGACGTCAGTAGCTGGTAGCAATTTAGCAACGTTTCAGAGAAATATACTGCGAAGTTTATACGGAACTACATGACGTCATATCACTAGAGGACAGTAATTTCCGTAGTCACCGCTAGCAAAACTTGTCTCAAATAATGTACATATGGAAAACGAAATAGGAACTAATTCATTCATTCATTCTGTAGTCTGTCTTACGACAGATCCGTAGCCTCTTCCAAAGCGAGTTCTCCACACAGTGCAAGCCTGTGCTTCCTCTTTCAATTTCCAGTATATTCTCTTTTCCTTAAGGTCATCCAGTAGTTGCTTACACCTTCTTCTCGTCTTCCCGTCACTCCTATCCTTTCTCTAACTTTCCTTCAATCACGTGTTTTCAGAAGGCAGTTTCTACGCAAGTGTGACCAATCCAGTTAGCCTGCGTGTAATACTTCTTCATTTCTCACACGATCGGTCCAACTGATCTCCATCCTTCTCCAACATCACATTTCAAACTTTCCAGATACTTCTGATCTACTTTCCGAAGTGTCCACGTTTCAGCACCACACAAAGCTACGCTCCAAATGTAGCACTTTACTAGTTTCTTCCTTAAATTTAAGTCCAGTTTGCTGGTGAAAAGAGTCTTGTTGTTGAATGCTGCTTTTGCGATGGCAATTCTGGATTTAATTTCACATGTACACCTTGCATTATTTGTTAGCATGCTACCCAAATAGTTGAAATATTCCACATTCTCCAATTGTTTTTGATTTATCATAATTTTTATTGGGTGTGGTTGCCTTGAGATTCTCATTACCTTAGTTTTTTCCACATTCATTTCCATTCCGTAACATCTTCCAATATCAATTAGTCTATCAATCATGTCCTGTAGCAAGGACACTGTCATATAAAGGGACACTTGTTTAAACTGGGGCTAGTAGACAGTCCCGAGTGTGACAGATGCAAACAGGCATGTGACACGGCCTCGCATGTTCTCGGTGACTGTGAGGCCTGGCTGCATTAAGATTCAGGTACCTGGGGTATCATTTTATGAAACCAGAGGACTTGATGACTATCCCTGTAAGCAGGTTACTGCACTTTGTTCAAAGTGCGGGGCTGCTAAACAAATGAATACAAGGGCTGCACAAAAGATCAGAAATGGTCGATGTGCATGGGACGCTGTGGTGCCCGCCCAACTTCTAATCTATTCTATTCTATTCTATTCTATGCCCTGTAGCACCATTTCTTCCTTAGCCAGTAGCACAAGGTCATCTGAATATTTCACAGTGCGAATTACTTCTCCTATTTTGAAGACTCCAAACCCTTCAAGAGCTTCCTTGGTAAGGTACTCGCTGTATAAGTTGAACAGAATTGGTGACAAGCAGCAACCTTGTTTAACTCCTCTTCCAATCTTCACACTCCTCGTCTCCCCTTGGTCCAGTCGTATTTTGACGCTCTGTTCCATGTACAATTTGCTGATCGATCTTCTTTCGCGTCCAGTCTATCCCAGTTTCCCTTTAGGATCTGCATTAATTTGGTCCAGTTGACAGGTCAAATGCCTTCTGTCAGTCTATGAATCAAGCACACAATTCCTCATCTATGTCCAAGGTTCGTTCTGATATTATTCTCAGCATCCCAATTGCATCCCTAGTTTCCTTTCCTCTCCTAAATCCATACTGATCTTCCCCAAGCGCATCCCCAGTCTTCATTTCAATCCTTCTTCTAAGTATCCTCGCTACTATCTTTGCTATGATGCTAATTGTGCGATGATCGCTGCATTTTGTAGCTTTGGGTTTCTTCTTTAAGGCAATCCTTGTAACTTCAATGAAATCTCTGGGCCACTCCCCGTTACATATATATTGTTGATCAGCTGGAACCAATATCAAACTAAAATTATTCTCGAACGAAAGCTGGGGAGCATTTGTTTCACATTCATGTAGCAGTAAAAACACTGTAGCCTTCATTCGCAAAAAAATTTTGTTTTTGTGGGTTCCTATTTAAATTAGGGGCACGCGGTGGCGCATTTGGTTGAGGCACTGCGGTACAAGTCCTAAGGTCGCGGGTTCGATTCCCGATGGTGTCATTGGAACCTTCAGGGATTGCTTTAACCTTCACCCTATTTAAATTATCCAACGTATAGTACAGTCACTTGTTTATTCAACTCATACACACACATTGAAAGGCATATATATCTTGTAAAGTAAGATCGCACCTGCCAAAGTACTACGCAGTGGGGACGTAGGTTTCCACTCTCTTTATCTCGGCACTAAGATGGGGGTAAGCGATCAGCTTTAACCCCCACTCATCCCCGAGTGCATTAACACCGTGGAAGAAACCTAATTCGGTCCCAGAGCTGGTATTGATGTGGTAGCTAACAGACAAATTACATGTCTGCAGAGAATGAAACTCAAATTGTATTCTCCGTAGCCAGTATCTTTTACAGCCGAGTAAATTTATGTAGAATTCGTCGAAATGAGACTGAACGTAATATTGACAACCGAGATAGAATCAGACATTTTATTCATTCTGCAGTCTGTCTTACGACAGGTCCGTAGCCTCTTCCAAAGCGAGTTCTAATAGGGTGCGATCTAGTGCTTCCTCTTTCATTTATACTATCTTCTGAATCAGAATTAGAATCAGACAATCGTGAAAGAATTAAACACCGCCAAACACAACTAGTGTATATTTTTATACTTCAACAACATAAGTAAGGTAAAGCAATCCCATTACAGGCCTAGACAGGCCCTGGAGGCTCCAGATTTTTGTAGACAATCGGCACATGAATGGAGCGCGCCTTTACCCCCCAGGAAATATTCCTGGTACTCATTTCTGTTAGAGGCTGAGTCGACCCCAGGCGCGAAAACGATTATGTCAAGGAAAAATTCCAATGACACCATCGGGAATCGAACGGACGTTCCGTTGTGCCTCAACCAACTACGCCACCGCGCGCCCCCAACATACTAGTACAATATGAAAATAGATAGCTGGCATCATAGCACCAAGCAACATACACAGAACACGTCCCTTACCAGCAGTCAGTACTCTTGGACAGTGAGAAAGGACAGTGCATTTGTGCGCAGCATTCAACACTACTTAAACAGCAGGGGAATTGAACGTGTTAACCGCCAATCGAAAACAAGTAAGTAGAATACGAACTTGGTGAAAATGTAGTAATACTGATACTTAAATAGGCAGACATCACCTGCAATATAATAAATATTTATGGTAAATTATAATGGAAGCCGGATAAACCGATAGGCGTAAACAAGACCAACAAGACCACACACAATACACGCACAATATACCGTTCGGTGGACTATAGGTACACTGCATTTCTCCTACCACACCGAAATGCAGAAGCGTAATATACAAATCCCCTTTTAATCAAATTTTAATCATATTTAATTATCTTTAAACATTCTAATTATTATCAAAACAAATATGATGCAGCAACTGTATTGGTTTAATTGTAACACGACAGGCAATGTACGTATAACGTAACATTGAGGCGCGTTAGTGTAACCGTTGTTGTCGTGGAAAAGCAATAATATTACATATTCTGAGTGTGTGTTTGTAGCCTTAGTTATCCACATGCAAAGCGCATGCGCCGTATTATATTGTCATCTGTGGCCTGTCTGGCTCTACTGTTTTTTCCACATTATCGCATAAACGGCACGATTTTCGGAAAAAAGTTATTGAACATAAAATTTGTGTTTTGATTTTCTCTACAACTTTTGCCTGCAAATTTCTCGTAAGAAAATTCAGCGAGTACTGTCATAAATGTACATAGGTCTTTAGTGTAAAGTATTCCTTTTATTCTTGTCAGATTTTAATGAAAATTGAATTTTCTCGACAGATTTTCGAAAAATACTAAAATATCAAAATTCGTGAAAATCCGTCAAGTGGGAGTCGAGTTGTTCCATGCGTACGGGCAGACAGACATGACTAAGCAATAGTCGCTTTTCGCAATTTACGAACGCGCCTAAATATAAGATCTCAATTATTGTCTTTTAATACAAGTTATACAGTACTTTTTATGAATTTATATTTATTGACCTGAAGATGACCAAGTGAGGTCGAAACATGTTGCTGTAATAAAGAATATCACCTAACCTACACTAGTTGTGTTTGACCGCGTTTAATGCCTTTATTATTCCAATTACACGACGAGATAATGAACATAAAAATGCGATAAACATTTATTGTGCATCGTGAATTAGAAAGGATTTTGAAAGAAAAGGATGTAGTCAGTTTTAAGGTACGAGTACTACAGAGAGTTTTTTTTTATCGTGTCCATGAGCACCGCAGCTGTCATGGAAGCTCTATCGCACACGAAGCCTACAACTGCCGGGAATTTAGAGTCCGCATTCTCCTTAAATTCAACCTACTCTTTACCCTGTAGCAGCCTCGAAGAGCCAATCCCAACTTCTTGACAGGCTTTGTACCTTCAGACAATTTTTCGCCATAAGACTAAGCTCTTGTGTTGCAATATTAGCAGTTTTTCTTCTAAAATTGTCCTCCAGTTCTTGCAAAAAAAATGGAGTGTCCTACACTTTGTCTTAATCCGCCGAACTGTGTCCGATCTAATTTAACGTAATGGCCAGTAATTGTTTCTTCAAAAACCGTGGGCTCTATGATTTTATGCGCATTTCCTGAACACCAGCCTTCGAATTTAAGGTAATTAATGAAACTTGCAATGGGAGTTTTGAAAAAAAAATATGCCCGAGATAAAGGCAAGTTTAATTATTTTATACATATTTTTGTCCAGCACTGAATCTGTCATTTGAAATTTTTCCATTATTCTGTGTATATATAGTTTACACGGCAGTGATGACGCTGCATTTTTTTCTGCAAAATTTCCAGGGAAATTTTTTCCATGGCACGCACTTTGTAAAGACATTGCAAATGAAAGCTTTTGTTGACACAGACTTCTCTCTCGCCTGCAACATGTCTGACCAACCATTTCACATTTTACGCTTGGTATAATAGGCGAACCGTGTCCGCTAACTCTTATGAAAATTGACAGATACACATTATATTACTCTCGAGTGAAAGATTAACTACTGTTATTGTGTGCCTATGTACATAGGCACGCATTAACAGTATTTGCTGTACCTTTATACCTTTGTATATACTCACCTGATGATGACCTTGTAGAGGTCGAAACATGTAGGAGGGACATAAGTGACAAATAAGTGTTTATTTATTATTGATTATGCAATTTGTTGGATCAAATACTGTATAGCTATGTTGAGATTTTGCTGTATTGTGGTCAGCTTTCTTTTTCCTATGACCACACATGACGACGTCAGTTCGTCCCGTGTTTTGATAGTACGAGGTGTATACAGAAACAGGAATCTGCATAAATAATATGTTTGACCACTAAAATAAAATCCGGGAAATACTCTGAATGTAAATAGAAGACGATACGAAACAAGAAAAATCAATAAGAAGGGATTATGTACTCCGTGTGAACTCAACTTTCGTCACAGGACATTAAAACAAAAATTACAAGTAAATTCTAAAGGGTTCTGACGATGGTGTATATTGAGAACATATCCTGACCTCAGGTATTCTTATAGCTATGGTTCTACCGGCTGAAGTTGTCTGGTGATTGAGATTAGCTCAGTCTAAAAGGACCCATCCTGAGTAGGTGTCTCCCCTCCCATCACCTGAAGACGGAAGACAAAACAGCTTCCGAAACGTCGTGATTTTTATATTATATTTTAATATTTTATCCGGACGATGGACAAAGTCCAGAAGACAATTGGTTCTCAAAAATTACAAGACTGACGAAAAACAAAGCAGACATGAACAGAGGAAAATCTGAACATAGTTTTGAATTAAGATACATATTAAAACATAAAATGTAACATTTTACACAAATTCATTTCAAAATAGAGAGTTTTATCATAAATTACAGCTACTATTTGACACAATAAGGAATATATTAAGTAATTGTTCGTAATTTATGGAATCTTTCTAAAGCAAACGAAGTGTGTACTTTGTATGCATATTTACATTTTTTTAAAGGAGGTTTTATTTGACAGCATGATGATGGTCTTGTAGTGAGCCGAAACATGTAGCTGTGTTGCAGTAAATGAATACTTGTGTTGGACGGAACGTTTTTGCGTTTACCGATACTGATTGAATACTCACTCTACCTTTCGGCATTGTAGAATATTGAACTGCTGGAAACGTCGTTGGTAAACTTAAATAAATTAAAAATAAATAAAACAAACGTATAAGCGAATAAATAAAATAAATAAATAGATAGATAAACAAACGACTAAATAAATGAATAATGTTGCCGTGTCTATGCAAACTGTTGCAAAGAACAAGTGTGCGCTCCAGTGCTGATAACCATTCCAGGCTTCACACTGTACAGTATCAAATGAAATGTCATGGACTGGCGGTTAGCACTTCAGCTTCGTATTCGGGAGGTACAGGGTTAAAATCTCGTCATGGGGATCGGTTACTCGGGGCGTTTCCTTTTCCTTGGATATCCTAATTTCTTCCAAGATGATGTGACAAAAGACAAAGTTGCTTGTGTACTTAATTATTACAGCATGAAGGAATAAAGAGGTGTGGATGTGTAGCTCCACGCATTCTTATCGTCAGCATCACCTTCACGTTTCGGACCCTTTAGTTCTTGAGAAAGTGCCCAACAGGGGGTTTGTGACTTCCAGAGCCGGACTGATTATCTTGGAGAAAGAAATAAATTTGTGGTCTCTGTCGGGAATCGACAGACTCTCAGTCCATGTAGTCACTAGCCTGGTCGCTGTTTTTTTTTTCAATGGAGCAACAGTCCCTAGTGGGCTAGGCCCTCCTCGTTATCGAGGCTTCACGATCACACTCAGACACACCACACTCGGTAGGACTCCTCTGGACGAGTGATCAGCCCGTCTCAGAGACCTCTACCTGACAACACACAACACTCACAACAGACAGACATCCATGCTGCCGGCGGGATTCGACCCACAATCCCAGCAAGCGAGCGGCCGCAGACCCACGCCTTAGACCGCACGGCCACTTGGATCGGCAGCCTAGTCACTGTACCGAGTACAATGTTCCTCCGCCGGATGAAGGTGGCAATATTTTAGAAAGTAGTCCACAGTCAGCGAACGTACTGTGTCGTTGCAAATTCTTTCCTACTGGACAGTGGTGACATTCGACACTTTGTAAAGCACTGACGACGTAATAAAATAAAATAAAATAAATAAAATAAAATGTGACAGTCAATTTGTTGCGCATCATTTGTTTTGACAAAGTACAGAACGGGGGGGGGGGGGGGACAAAACTCTTGAAAAATTGGAATGAAGTGAGTATTTTGAATAACTGGATGTAAATAATACTTGGGCTGCCTTGCGTCATTTACTGGGTGCAGGGAATCATGTGAAAGGCCGTTATGCAACTTTTATACTATTTTTAATCTCGCAGAATATGAATATTTGTTTTGTTAATTTACAGTCGGAACAAATACGTGTTCTGAAATCAACAGCAAACAGTCTTGGTGGCTATTTCATTTCCAGTATTCCCGTCTTTCCCTCCACCCGCTCATATCCAAACGCCAGGCACACAGAACAATATCCGGCTTGCAGTCAGTTACAGTTTTGCCAACATCTGAGCTCTCCACGATCTGTCCTGCGGAGTGACTGCATATTGTGATACAAGCACCACGACCAGTCAAACTGCTAGTTTTATACAACCATCATAGTTAATTAAGGGTTGCTAAATTATTAGGCGTGAGCCGCGATAGCTCAGTCGGTATAGCGACTCGCTAAGGGCTAGAGGTCAGGAGATCGAATCCCGGTGGAGGCGAGATTTTCCGCACCAGTTCAAACCGGTCGTGGGGTCCACCCAGACTCCTGTAAAATGGGTACCGGGTCTCTTACCCCAGGGGTAAAGCGGCCGGGGTGTGGCGTTGACCATCCACCCCGATATGGCGCTGAGGTTAAAGAACGAGTGGAGTTATACACGCAATTCAACAATGCCGGACCCAGTGACCGGCGGTCTAATGTGTGGGTTTGCGGTCGCTCGCTTGCTGGGATTGTGGGTTCGAATCCCACCGGGGGCATGGATGTCTGTCTGTTGTGAGTGATGTGTGTTGTCAGGTAGAGGTCTCTGCGTCGGGCTGATCACTCGTCCAGAGGAGTCCTACCGAGTGTGGTGTGTCTGAGTGTAATCGTGAAGCCTCGATACTGAGGAGGCCCTGGCCCACTAGGGACTGTCGAGCCATGAAAAAGTAAATTCAACAAGCCATCAACATCACAACACCACAACATCACAACATCACACATCACAACACCACACCCACATTAGTTCTAACATGTCCACGGAACGAGAAAATTTTGTTAAAGCTTAGAATGATCAGAATTGTACCTATAGAGAAAAATGTACCACCTTACTCCACATTCATTTTTTAAGTTCGACATTAGTTGGAGGTGAATGACCATTTTCAAGCTTCGGCCGCTTTACCCCCGAGCAATTAGTCCTCCCTGTTCATCGGATAAGAGGCTGTGTAAGCTCCAGTGCTGATGTCGACGCGGTGGCGAGGAGCGAAATCTCTGTCTTCTCCGGGAATTCAATCCCGGTCCTCCGATCCTTCAGCGTATAACCATCTCCCTGTACTAACTGAGCTATCTAGGTCATTAAACTGTAGCTTTATTCGTGCAGTTTAACCCTTTAAAAGGCGGAACTGGCCAGAATAGTATATAAATTCTAATTCCCACTTCACAGAAAACACAAATCATATAATATGAATTTATCGAATAATGGGCGTTCAGAAAAATTTGCCTTGTTTATATTCTGAAAACCATTTCAATATTTATGAATGAAATATCGAGTTTTTAAAGCTTTAAACGCTTGGCATAATGTTACATAAACATATACTCCAATTAAAAAGTTAATCTTATACTGTAGAATTGTATTAGCAGATGTAGTTTTGCAGTAGCTTAATGCTAAAGTAATCAAAGCTCTAGTTTTACTTACAAGACGATGAAGAAGAACACGTGAAGGCAATCAAATTGAAGAACGTCTTAGGGAACCGGCTGAACGTATAAGCGATTATTTCTATCTGCAGTAATTAGTGATCTCTCTCTGCGCAAAATCTCGTACTCGTGTCAAATAGAGAAAACGTTCAAGGACAGGGAATTTAGGTGAATATGAATATTTGAGAGTTAGAATAGCAGGACTGGAGAAACTGCATTATGGTAATCTTAATTTTTGCACCTTGACACATTCTATTAGGGTATAAAATCAGTGAAGAAGAAATGGAAGGATGCATGGGGCTGTTGCGAATTATATAGAAAACACTTTGTCGGAATATCTGAAGGAAAGAGGACACTTAGGAGACCTAGATGTAGAGGTGTTGGTGGGGAGACCTGAGGGAAGGAGACCACTTGGAAGACCCAGGCGTAGATGGGAGGATAATATTAAAATGAATCTTCAAGAAGTGGGATGGGGGGGCATGGACTGGATTGATATGCTCAGGATAGGGACAGGTGGCGGGATCTTGTGAGTGCGGTAATGAACCTTCGGGTTTCATAAAACGCTGGGAATTTCTTGACTAGCTGACGACCTGTTAGCTTCTCAAGAAGGACTCTGCTGCATGGAGTTAGGTGTAGAGGTGAGGGGTAATATTAGAATGGGTATTAAGGTATAGAATGTGGGGCATGGATTGAATGGGGTATATTGGTAGGCTCTTGTGGATATGGATACGAGCCTTCTGTTCCATAAAACGCCTAAAATAGCGCTACCATTTCCGTGACTAGCAGGTCGTCAAAACGTTCTGTATAGCTTTCGTTATAAATTTATAATGTGAGATGTAACCTGTGATTTTGGAACCTTTAACACGCGTGCAGTTTCAGCATGATGGGAGTGTGCAGTATCGTAGTTCTGTAACACCCTGTAATACATAACTCTCAGTCGATATAAATCAAATAACTAAGTTTTCCCTGTCCACGCCATGAAGAAATATTGGGTAGTAGAAATATAGCTCTACTCGTTCTTAACATCGACAGTAGATGTGGATGAGCGATTTAACTTCACGCTCCAGCTCCCTGGGGAAAAACCCGGTATTCGTTGAATGGGTGGCTGGATGGGTCCCAGAACCAGTCTGAGAATTTTGGAGAAGGAAATAATCTTTTGTTCCTAGTGGGTTCGAACCCTAGACCGCCCAGTCCGAGCGTAGTCACTATACCGACTACGCTACTCCAACTTTAACAAACGCTAACTTAAGGTCTTCGCTCTTCTGCGATATTACGCAGCGTTAATTGGTAGTTAGTTACCGAAGTTTCGGGACAGCCTATCATTCCTATCTTCAAGGATCAAGCAGTCTTACCGATAGTCTGTCCCGAAACTTCGGTAACTAACTACGAATCAAAGCTGCTTAACATCCTAGAAGAGCGCAGGCCTCAACTAAACTGCAGCGGAAGCCTGAAGTCAGTCCAAACGTCACTTCCTGCCGTTGCCAAGTTGTTTTACTTTTCACACAAAATGGCCGTAAATGGTTGAAGCCTGAAGCTCGTCTGTGTAACGTGTGATGGTGACTATGAAGATTGTTGTCTTCTGAGTGTGAAGCCGTCATTCTTACATCCTGAAGACGGAGGCAGTACTTTCCTTAGAAAAGTTCGTACCTACCTATTAAACTACACGACAGTAGTTTTTAATCAAATATTGCTGATAACTTCCGTATAGATGTTTCATATCCGGCACCAAGATGATGCGGTTAAGGCCGCTTATGGAAATGAGCCCTTTTTCTTTTCTGAGGATCGTACGACACCACAGCTGCATACTGTGGGAAAAAATTAGAGATTTGTAATGCTCGAAGTGGGCGTTGCACGCGGTAACTACCGTGCTTTACGGGTTTAACAATCATTGTATGTTTTTGTAAAGATGTGCATTGTTACAAAACATCATAAGCCTTTATTGAATGACTGCGACGTTTGAACTCTTGCCTTTGTAAGTATTTATTTTCATACCAACTTATGCACAAAATCTTATAATATTATTAATTAATTTACCCCTATACGTATTTCGGCGTTTAAATCGCCATCTTCAGGGGGTCACATTGTTAAAAGCATAGATTATACATCCATTGTATACATTGTTACATCCATATGAGTAAAAAGTTAAAACATTAAATTACTAGTGTATTGTACACGAGTTCCAGTTAAGCTCATACACTATTTGTGTATTAAAGGATTGAAATAATATTAAAATTTTTAAAATTGTTATACATTTTGAGGTTTTTTGAAGTTTTTTTTTTTAAATTAGTGGCAGATTTGGTCTTGTATTACTTCGTTACTTTAGGGATGTGGTGGTTTTCTGTAGAGATATTAATTATAATTAGAATCATAGTTATCAAAATAATTTTCGAGAAGTATTTATAAGTGTATAATGATTGCCTTTGTGTTTATGATAGTGGAGAGCACAAAGTGTAAAGATCAGTTTTCATTATCCTTTGTCTTCAGCAAAGAAGTTTACTCTATACCATGCAATGAATGCGGTGGAGAGCGGGGGGGGGGGGTAGAATAATAGCTTTACTTTTTCCTTAACCTTGACGCTAGAGGGGGTGTGTGGTCAACGCCACGCCCCGGCCACTTTACCCTTGGGAAAGAGTCTGGGTGGGCCTCGTGGCCGGTATGGACGGGTGAGGAAAATTTCTCCCCCGTCTGGTTTAGAACCCCAGTCCGTTCAGCAAATAACGAGTTGCTATATCGCCGAAGCTATTCCAGTCACACTTTGTCTTCAGTAGATTGACTCCCTTTCCGAGAAGTCTCTTGCTTCCAGTGTTTTTTATGAAAGTATTTTATAAAATGAAAATAAACACACGTACAGCAGTTTTTATACCATTAAGTCTGATTTTCTGCTTATAAGAGTTGTTCCTGTCGCACACCTTATAGCCTGACAGAGAAAAGCTCTCGCATCGTACGTGTTCCTGCCGTCTACCTGTTTTCCTCTATTATAATATCTGCCTTCGGACCTTGCCATCTTTCCTCTGAACTTTCCTTCGACCTCAAATCGTCTGTTAATAGTACGTGTCGTTCTGTTTTTGTGAATTCCTTTTAGACGAGCAAGAGGCACTTCGGCGTCTCCGCTCTGGTGTTGCAATTCAGAAATTTGATTTTATGTTTGGATTTATCCACAGCGCCAGGCAAGTACTCTTCTTGACTAATTTTTTTTTTACAGACGGCAATGAACTGACGAATGGGACACTATTTATGTTGTAAGTAACTGATTGATGTAAAATTATACCAAATTTAAATTATTGCTTATCAATTTTTTTTGTTCTTACTCCAATGCATATATTTTTTAACGACAACTTTCAACCCTTCTTCGCTTCCGCAATTTCCTTTGCGTGTGAACGGAAAATGGGTACACTGTAACAATTCACATTAAATCCAAATTTCTCTTTAAACTTTCGTAGGGCAGGGATACTTAAATTAAATGTAGAAGTAAATTCGTACCTTAGAAATATATATAGCTTCTCCAGTACAAAGATCAGTTGGTTAATGATGTTTTTGGATGTGATTTCTCTTTATCCTGAGAATCAAAATCTCCACAGATGAACTCTGCGGAAAGAATGGCATAATAAGACTATTTAACGTTAATGTCAGCTGCACTGCGCTGTGAAGGTTAATTCACCTTGATTTGCACTATTGTAAAACTTGTATTAATTGCTTGATAGTCTAAGTGAAGTGTTTAGTACGAATTATGAACCGAGATGCTTCCACTTGCTGGCCGAGAAAGTATATCCCAGACTTATAAGATTTATTGGATTTTCCGAGATTGCGTTACACTTATTTCGCAGGATTGTTCATTTCTTATTGAGGGAGACTTTTAGGCCTGTGAGCCTTTGTTTACAAACCCCCGGTATGAGACATTCATAATTTTAGTAGTTATTTTCTTTTAAATATGAAAAATACAGTTACAAAGGTTGTGCGAGATGGTAAACAGTTACTTTTTTCATATCGTAGCTATTTCTTTTTCCGTTTAGAAACTTGAGCTTTAAAGATGCTAATTTTGGTGCTTTGTACTTTGTAACAAGCAATCCTTTTGTTTATAATAACTGTCCTGAAACTTCGAGTGAACTTAATATAAGAATAGAAATTGCTGGAACGTTATGAAACACACTGAAAAGAGAAACAAACGAACCCTTCTTTGGTTTCATTTTTATTTCTGTTCTTTGATGTCACAATGAAAGGCTTTAAGATGAGGGTCTTCTGGGAAGTGACACACTGTTGTTTAGTACAGAAGTACCGTCGTTTCGGAGGAACCTGCTTCCTACATGTTTACAACATACTCTGAAAATTGAAGCAGTAGATTGCTCCGAAATTTTGGTGCCCTTCACAACCCATGAGGCCCTAAGTTGTACTCATCACAAATTCTTGTTTCGTATGGATTGGTTCTTAAGTAATTGTACGACGCTGTTTCGACTGCAGAGTTTATATAGCGTTGGATGGAAATGGGAAGATAGCAATGAGTGGTGAGCGGGTAAAATTTGGAAGAAGGACACTGATTTGATTCACAGTCCAACTGAGAATCGAACCGTCGTCTTTCAGAATATAAGTTGCGTGCAATCTGATTGGCCCTTCCCACAGAAAATATGAATGCCTTATTTTGTTTCTTGTTTACAGCGCCAGGGGATTAACGTAACCCATATTCCGTTCAGTAGATTTACTATAAAATATTAGATCCATCAAATTACACAATCAATAATAAATTATCATTTGTCATTTATGTTCCTCCTACATGTTTCGACCTCTACAAGGTCATAATCAGAGAGGTATATAAAAAGGCATGCAAGTTCAGCAAATTTGCTCATACATTCGGTGGGATTCCTCTGGACGAGGGATCGGCCCGTCGCAGAGACCTCTGCCTGACAACACACAACACTTAAAAGAGAGACAGACATCCATGCCCTCTGCAAGATTCGAACCCGCAATCCCAGCAAGCGAGCGGCCGCAGACCCACGTCTTGGACCGCACTGGCACTGGGATCGGCCTACCGGTTTTCATATACAGATATTTTCATATAGACAGTTTATGATAAAAAAGTCTTCAAATTCAATACCATTCAAAGAAGTGCCTGCGAGGCGCCAGGCTTTGTATTACCTCTCAAACGTCTGCGGTTTTCTTGTTGGTAATTGTTGATAATAGGTTTTGTGGTTTGCGACATTCGATCTTTCACTGCAGTGCTGAAGGTGATGGAAGTCTTATGAGACGTGAAGCCGTGTCGAGTGGTACATAGTTACTGACATTTTGGATGAGCCTACTGCCTCAGTCTTGAGGTCTTAAGCAGTCCAAGAGGACTTCTTATACTCTGAATGTGGAGGCAGGAAGTCTCGGCGAGATATCGATAGTTATTTAAAAATCGATACAGCGTTATATCCCGTAAGGCTTCCTTCTGTGATTGATTCACCCACACTTCTTGTAGTTTTATACGCTTTAAAAGAATCACAAAAAGCGATTATTAGCTTCGCCATGTTTTTCCGTCTGTCTGAATGGTAGAACTCGGCTCACACTGGGCGGATTTTCATGAAATTTCGTATTGGGCGATTTTACCAAAACCTGTCGACCAAAGTCAGCTTTGGTTAAAATTGAAGGGTTGTAATACACAACCTTAATGAGACCTACATTTAAGAGAGCTTGCATGGAAAAGAGCTGACTGTCTAAATTCGTAAATTATGGCGCCATAAAAATTCGAATTTTGTGCCAGATAATTAGGGCCAAAAGAAACACAGTTATGATGTTTAGTATTTAATGCGTCACACTTATTATAATTGCGTAACGTCGCGACACATAGATGCCATTTGTTAGGGTATGACGTGTTAACCCGTGACGTCTTCTTGTTATATGATATTTCTCTGCAGTTGATAATTTTTATTCTTCATGTGATTTACACGATGCATAATTAGGGAACATTTATTTTGTCCGGTAATATTATAGTAATAGTATAATCTATATTATACATAGATATAATATTATAGTAAATCTATAATATCTAATATCTAATATGGTTTCCAGATAGAGTACGGGCATATCTACAAATAATGTATGAAATATAATTTGGAAGTTAGCAAATTACAAATTATTTGGACGGAGTGAAGTTCTGAAGTTATTTATGCCCGATAAATTTAAGAGAGGTGCGATAGTGGAATCAGCGTTACAGCTACCCTAAATTCCTTGATATGTATTTAATATCATTAACTGTTATTTATTTTGAGTGTAAACACTTAGCGATCATAAACACCTTTTTTTCTTTCCAGTCTAATGTCTTGTGATATATCCACATGATAAATTCCCCACACGCATGTTTAAACATTTTATTAGACACAAGAATAAGAAGCTTTAATGAGGCTGCTGCAAACAGCCATTTATGTGCTTACATTTATAATTCCCATGTTATTGTAACTTATAAAAATAAAGAATTTAATAACACAATTTCAGGCATAGGCTATTGTATCGGCGGTTTAGAAATGCATTTCCTGCTGTGCAATATATACTAGTATCTTACGATAAATAATTTTGTGTTTTACAGTCTTGTTTCGGCAAATTCTCACACGCCTCTTAGATTCATGTACAATGTCTTTCAGATAAACGCTCCAATTTCTTTATATTTTATTCAGTATACAGAAATTGTTTCACAGAAATAGATTCCAAAATATTTTGAAGCACTGAACCTGCTACAGCTGCTTTCATATTTGAATATGAGCTTTAATGAAATGTACAAAATTATAAACTAAATCTCTTCCACACATATCTTCATATATTATCACTTATATTACTCATATAATCATTCTTTTTATTTCAAAAATTTCCTTGTCTTTTTCCAGGATGTCTCGATATACTCGAAGCACTACTCACAAAAGAGGTCGCGGAGGAAGTAAGATGCATCAAATGAATGTTATGCAACTTGGGGGTAGTACTTTAGATTCAGATGATGAGATGATGGAGAATCCTCCCCAGACCATCAGTCCTCAATCAGGCTCTCAACCTACACCTGGTCCATCAACCAGTCAATCTGGATTTTCATCATCAAAATTTGCCGTCGAAAAAACTGGCGATATGTTTAAACACATATCAGAGCAGATTAGATTGGTGAACTCCAAGCTCATGACATTGGAGAAAAAAGTCGATAATATTCATCGCATGGTGGATATCATTTATAAATCTACTCCATCTACTCCAACTACAGGTCCTCGTACAGGAGTTCTTGCAGTAACCAACTGGGGAGATTAAATAAAGTGTTAAGTGAATTATAAAAAATTATATATACATAATTCA
Source organism: Reticulitermes speratus (assembly GCA_021186555.1). Classification (NCBI taxonomy): domain Eukaryota; kingdom Metazoa; phylum Arthropoda; class Insecta; order Blattodea; family Rhinotermitidae; genus Reticulitermes; species Reticulitermes speratus. The sequence continues at coordinate 55,931,730 of JAJKFL010000001.1, forward strand.
ATTTTTCTATGGCCTGGTGTTTAAAGACACGGCTTTGCCTAAAGTGGTCTCACCTTCAATGTCAGATACAATGAAAAACATTTTGAAACCTTCTTCTTTGTCAATATCGTTTTTGAATTGTGTAGTTTAAGAAGAAAAGCCTTGGATTATTGTAAGGTTTTGGGCCAATATTTGTTACTAGAGATAAGATAACCACGAAAAAAATCGATAGATAATAATAAACCTTGAGCCCAGTTTCGAAGCCGTAACCCCATAATATCACTACCGTATTATTTACAGATCTGTGCAGTGAAGAGTGTGTTAAATAAACAAATCAATATCTAAAAACTTTTTGAAAGAAACAGAGAAATTAGTTCATATAATTTGAAGTTTCCCAGACGCTCTATTTCGTATGATATTCGAGGTTGTGACACCTTATCTCCTTAACTGCCACATTTTGTATATAAATTCTGACACCTAACGGTTCTAACATAGCAAACATGCAAAATTTCGCGGCGTTAGGCAAGCTAAGTGTAGGAGAGGGTCATGTAATTTCCTGACGATATTTTATTTAGGTTTAGGATTGTTTGGCTTCCGGTCTTCATCCATCTTTTAGTGCTCAACAAAGCAAAACTTATAACAGTGTTTTGGAAATGGGTCTGTTCCATTCAGGTGAAGAATACCAGAGTCTAAAAGCAGCTTTTTCCAAAGGGCCCATCCGATTTGGTGCCTTCTAAACTGAGGAAGGAAAGACAGCCAAATTCTGAAATTTGTTATGTATAATTTTTGGAACACAGGACTATAGTCAAGACTAGAAACCAAGAAGAAGGAGCTAAATAACGAGTTTTGTCTCATCTTAACTTTCTGCTGCATCTCTGAAGCAGTTTATGTGTAAAATTTAAATGCATTAAATAAACCAAATATTTCAGACTTTCTGACGGTAGCCCGCATGCTGTTGTAGCCACGGATGTGACATTTCTTACTTCAGAAGTCTTATGTTCCTTGGGTTTACTTCGAGATAATATGCTGTCAGTTTTATGTCTTTCTACGGTGAAATTTCTCCTACGCTTCTTGTAGGAGAGCTTTCAGTTATTAGAGCAGGAAATTGGAATGTGTCACGACATTCTCTCGTTGGGCAGCGTCGAGTTCAGCACCAGCGTCGCTGCTCTCGTATCTGTATGGTTGTTGTGTTGTTTACACCAGTGATTCTGACGTTTTTGCATCTTGCGTCCCTCAAGTCCCGCTTTAATATAAAAAATATTTTTACGCAAGAAATACGTTTTTGTAATTATGGAAATTGTGGCGTTATATTTATCAATAGCCAATATAACCTATATGCCACACCTCACTGTTATCCCAGCAAAGGAATGCTTCCCGCTGGTTGAGAAATATATGTATTAAGGCAAACAATCACGCATTATGGCGAGTATGCCTATCTGTCGTGTCGTCTGCGTGTTTCACTTTTAGACACGTTCGAAAACCATTTGGGAAAGATACTGTAAGTTTTTTCATGTCTGTGACGTCCGTCTGTCCGCATGGAACCACTAAACAGATTTTCGTGAAAATTGATATTAGAATATTTAATAAAATTTGTAGACACATTCCATATTTGTTTGTAACGGAATAGTAATACCATACTCTTTACATGAATAGTTACATTTAGGAGCGCTGTAGTTACTTTCCCTTTGTTTTTATGATTATCATAATTACCATGGTCAGCAGTGTTACCAGTCATCCAACAGTTGCTGTGGTTACGCCAAAAACGCCAGAAATGTTTCGCTTTGCTGACATTTTTCAACTTGCAATGAAGGAATATCAATGAAATGTGAAATTTTCTTAAAAATACGCATATAAATATAGAGACCGTGAAAATACAAAATTCTTGAAGTTCTGCAAGAGTCAATTTAAATATTTTTTGAGACTGCGATCGAGTATTGACGAAAAGAAATTGTATTTAACTTTCAAACTGTCAAATATGTTAGACGCAGTAGCTCAGTCGATATAGTGACTGGGATTCAGGTGGACGACTGGGGAATTTGGGTTCAATGTCCGACACAGGCAGAGATTTGTTTTCCTCTACAGTGTCCACACAGGCTTTGTGGCACAATGGCTGCTTTTAAACTTCGAAAATGAGATGTTTTGTGGAAAATTATTTCGGACCAGACTTTTTGGAATTTACAGAAATAAATTGGATTGTAAAGGGTTAATAATCCTAGCATTTGACACTATATTAATGGTCACTTCAGTGTCGTTAAATAAGGCAAATGGCCTGCATCGCCTGTGTTTCCAACTTTGTATAACCGCTGAAAATGAGAAGCGTTAACTGTGATTAAGCATTATATCATTCAGGCGTAGTGGGAATGGAAGTAATGCTCCTTACATTCTTACTTAGCAGCATATTGAGAAACTTTGACACCTTGATGTGCCACCGTTTAATCTCTCGAAATGTATTTGATAGGAGGTTGAGTGCCCCAGAAGCCTGTTTTGACGTGGTAAAGAAATTAATTACACGAACAATAATGTGTTTATTTGTAGGCGCTAAAATTCGGTGGGACAAAGTTTGATTTTGTAAAAATCCTGGGGCTTAGTTATTATCAGCGGTAACTGTGTCAACGCCTGTACCCATACTATGCCTTCCAATAAAATATTCAGCTTCCTCTGTGAACATTAGCACGCGGTGTTTTTGCATGTAATACCCTTTTTGTTTCTGTGACACAAGAGCCCAACTTGAACCTATACCGTCGCAGTGTTGAACACCCGGTAGTACTCCTCTGAACGAGTGCTTATCCCGTCGCAGACGCCGCTACCTACACAACACACAACAAACACAACAGACGAACATCCATGCTCTAAGCGGGTTTCGAACGCACGATCCCAGCAATCAAGCAGACACAGACCTTCGTCTTGGGCAGCACGGCCACCGGAATCGGCACTTGTAATACGTAGGGTTTTCGGAAATTAAAGCCTCCATATTTGTATCTTTACATCCAGACAAGGCATCGCAATGCAACACAACACACAATGTAGCTCAGAATGTGTACTGTGTTTCTATATCTTAATTTTCCTAGTAGTTTTTCTCTAGTTTCTTAAGACTTCGCCAACGCTGAAAATGTTTTTCGAACCCGTCAGCGTAGAAATCTTCAGGCTCTTCTTGAAACCATTTCTTCATCACATGTGCAATGAATTCCTTTGAGATGATCCTAGAGGGCTGCGAACAACCAGAAGTCAAACGGTGCTAAATCCAGGCAGTGGCGACGGCGTGGAGCAACTTCAAATCCGATGTTCTCTACTGACACTGAAGTGGCAGCACTAATGTGGGGCTGACGTTATCATGTTGAAGAAACATAGGCTTCTTTTCCTTACGAAAGCGATTTATTCTTTAATTCAACCCTTCAGGATCTTCACGTAAGTCTCGGAGTCGGTTTTCTTACGCACGAACAGAGTGGTAGCGAGTCACGTATCGAGTGCTGCGATATTTTCGGGTTTTGCGCAGTTTTGGTAGTTTCTAACGACGTTTCAGGACAACCTATCGGTCCCGTATTCAAGGTCAAGCAGTCCAAGAAGAATGCTTGACCGTTGAAGATGGTATCGATAGGTTATCCCGAAACGTCTGTAAGAAACTTACCATTCTACGCTGCGTAAAATCCCCAAAGAGCGCAGAACTCGTTTACACCGCGGCGGAAGCCTGAAATCACGCAGAGTCGTGTATTATTCTGTTTCTCACTCGATATTATCTGTCAAAATACAGTTAAACCCGGTTATAACGACATCAGTTTATACGACACCTCGCCTATACCACCAGATAGTCTGTGGTACCAATCCATTCCTCACTGTTAACCGTAACATTATACTCCTCGGTTACAACGACACTCGTTTATAACGACACAAAATATTCAGTCCCTTTCATGACGTTATAACTGAGTACGACTGTACTTCAGTATTTGCAAGATTTGAGTGGCACACAGCGTGTTGCTGAGGCTTCAGATCTTTTGAAATGTGACGCCGTGTGTGTAAGGTCTTTTAGGTGTGTCAACATGTAGTCTGGTCTGATAGGAACGTTTCAGAAGAATAGAGGCAGCACATCGCTACAAACTGTCAGCACCCACGTTAACTGGGTCAAAGTCAGCGGTCTTATCTGTTAACTACATTTCTCAGAGTTCCTACGTTCCTTGGTACACTGTAGCGTAGCCTATGTTGTCAACTGCATGACATCACAGAGAAATTCATCTGTAACAATTTTCACATGCATTCTGAGGGTTTCTGTTTCGAATCTCGGCCCAGACACCGACTCCTGACAGAAATGTTTCGTGATTGTATTCAGTCTCTCCTGGCAAGTCCCGGTACTTATCTTACAGTAGACCACGGCCACATCCTTTCACATAATTTCCAGTTTCTTACTCGATGTCACCCGATTACGCTACACAGTCCGAGTAACTTACAGCGTCGTTAAACAAAAGCATGATATTACTGACGTTGCGGTACCTGTGGGTATATCCGGGAAACGAATTGGGCGCAGACGCGGATAAAAGCCGTCTACTTTCATATAGAGTGTTTTTTATAAAAGTTACTGACCATGCCTTCGCACTTTACTTTATCATTCCGAGAAACGATATATATATATATATATAAGAGGAAAGATTTTCCGAGCCTTCTATTAAATAATTTCCTCTGTAATATGTGACGATCATTCTCCAGGGCTTTTCTGATGGTAAGAAGTAGGCCTACATGTCTATTTTCTGAAATGGAACAAACGCCTGGTTTTGAACTGCGCTCAAATGTCTGCTTACTTCTGAGCTGGAGAATCTACGTAGGGTTTAAATGGAGCGTCTACCTATTGCTGAAAATCATTCAACAAGAAGAATCTTTTTACCAGCAAACTGGAATTAAATTTAAGGAACAAACTAGTAAAGTGCTACATTTGGAGCATAGCTTTGTGTGGTGCTGAAACGTGGACATTTCGGAAAGTAGATCATACCCCAATATTGACGTATGTATTCGTATACCCTGCCTCTTCTTATTGTAAGTTAACTGACGTGAGACCAGTAAAACTTAACATCAAGCAGTAAATTCGAGAAACTCAAAAAACCAGACCTCTTTATAATTTCACTGTACATTTTAATTATGGGACTTGGAAACCAAATTTGATTAAGCATTCTCAAACTGTAATCTGATTTATATGGAAATTCCGAAGAGATTTAAAGGATAATCTGTACATCGCCGTTTCTAAACCAATTAATATAGCATTTAGTGTGTGAGAATCCCTACGTAATGTCCATAATCCAATTTGTTTCAAATAGACAAGCAATTACATTTTTGTATTCAGAAACGTAAGGGAATTAAACAGGCTTCTCTAAGCAGTAAAATTGCAGCTTTAAGTGTCTGCTGTTGTTGCTTGCTGTTGTTGCTTGCTGTTGTTTTTTTAAAGAACTGAGAAAAGGGACAAAGCGAAGGGTTTTACACGAGTGTAAAGCTGATGTAGGAATATTACGAAAGTCCCTCTGCAGGTCTGGAAAGCTGCAGACTTAAGAACATTGTTAAACAAAGTAAGTTTATCAATCTGAATACACAGGACGTCTCGAATAAGGATGAGTGGCACTAGTTCAATGGCGACGTTTCGTATGTCACTGGTGGAATATAATGCTAATTTGTAACAAATCATCACAGTCCTACAACGTCCACCTATTCTTGTTTCGACCAACTTTTACACTCCCTTCTCCTAAGCACATCACACCGCACAGCTGTGACCGATTTCACTGATCACGTGATCAATGGCTTCACTAGTTGATGGGCAGTGCCTTCACGGGTATTTTTTCGACTCTTGCTCGCTCTGCCTTCTTTGCGGTACCACAGCCAACGTCACTGATCACATGATAGCCTGTCCTACCTATACTGTTTCGACTCTCGTCCGCTGTGCCTTCTTCACGGTACCAGACTGTACGGTGGTACAGTTCGGTTAGTACTATGTTGCCCGCATACCACGGGGTCAGGGGAACGGGGTATGGACGGGTGGAGCCTGACTTCCACTGCTTTCCCTACACCCTAAAATTTCTCTACGCCGGCCGACGTGGTCCCTTATTACTTACGTCGTTAAGGCGTGTTTTATGAATGGTTTTAGTCTGTCTATTCTCGTCTTGGTCATTCAAGGTTATGTCATCCCCTCAGTCAGTAACAGAACGCAAATTGAGCAAAGCGGTCTTTTTCAGTTCCTCTGTTTAAAGGCACAGTCGTAATTTACATTCACCTCCTAATTTAGTATCAAAGTTGCGCATTTCGCATATGGACGTAGGCATGCGTTCCGAGTATGATTCTTCAAATAAAAAGCGATAACAGCCCTTCATAATATTAAATGTGTTTTCATACAGGGCGCGGTCAACTCCGTGTCCAAACGTCTTCGTGTGATAGGAAGGACCGAAACAAATATTTGTTGTCGAAATGTGTCCTTGCCGTGCCACAGAAGGTCAAGGGGTTTCTGAATGAGGTTGGAAATACGGAAACAACATTGAACCATTATGAAAGAAGTTGTATTACGTTATTTTAGATTAGATTAGAGTAGATGCTCGAAATTACTGTCACCGACCTCAGTATGAAGCCGACAACCACACAGCAGAGACTGTCATGTGCGCTAAAAAATGCCAGGTCTAAGTCTCTGTCTTATGGTTGCTGCTGCCTCAAGGATACGTTCAAAAAGATCCTCGTCAAAATCAACTGGCGATGAGTAAATCAAACTTTTCATATAGCCCCATAGGAAAAAGTCCAATGGTGCGTGGTCCGGTGATCTGGACGGCCATAAATATTTTTATCTAATTTTTCACAAAGAAAGTAATTGTACATAAAAAATTATGACCTAGAATATTTCTCCATAAATTAATTTAAATATGTATCAGGCCTTTCATGGCTCAGGTGGTTAGACGCAGGCCTGTCATCGCGGAGTCCTGGGTTCTATCGCAGGCCATTGCATGTGAGATTTGTCGGGAGAATGTGGCACTGTGACAAGATTTTCTCCTTGTACTTCTGTTTGTCCTTCTCACTTCCATTCTACCAATGCTCCGGGTTCATTTATTCTTTCACCTACCACCGATTAATTAAATAACAAGCTTAGAAAAAGTAATATTTGTCAGTATTCTGCATTTTAACATAACAAAAAGAAGATAAATTGCGTGTAGGTGTAATGTACTCCTTTTGAATTGCTTTATTTTGAACAGTGTGTATCTCTTTGTAGAATTGCTCAGTAAGGCAGCGAATATTCGCAGGCACGAACAAAGCGTTTGGTAAATACGTTTTTCATTTCACTTGTATCACCGTGGAGTGAGCATCACATCACAATGGCAGTGGCCTGCTCTCTTCTATAGCACGATAATTCGTATCGTGTTCTGAATTCAACTCTGAGCACAAGTTGTGTATGTTGGTTTGCTTGTGCGTTTTATGTTGTTCTGTGTATGTGGAGACATTGCGAAGGCCCCAGCCCTCCTTTAAGGAGCTCTAACGACTACGCACTAACAAGATAAAGGGAACATTAGCATACAGGGTAGCACGTATACAACAGACGTTTCGACGCTCATATTCTGCGAGATAGCAGTTGCTACTGAATGCTGCTTCCTAGGGCCTAAGAGGGACTCGGTATTACATTTATCATCTCTTCCACATTACCATCGTCTGTTAACCAATCTGCCAAATTTATTTTCAGTATAGGGAATACTGCAACGTTTCTTATCAGACAATAAATAAGAACTAACTAATTAATAACTCCAGGGAGTAGACCCCTTCTTGAGAAGCTAACAGGTTCTCAGCTAGTAAAGAAATTTCCCGCATTTTATGAAACCCGAAGGTTAATTACCGCGTTCAGAAGCACCCGACATCTGTCTCTATTTCAGCCAGATCAATCCAGTCCATGCCTCCCCATCCCACTTCTTGAAGACCCATTTTAATATTATTCTGCTATCTACGCGTACATCTTCCAAGTTGTCTCTTTCCATCAGGTCTCCCCGTCAAAACCCTAAACCGCTCCTGTCTCCCACACGTGCCACATGTCTCGCCCATCTAATTATTCTTAACTTGATCACCTTAATAATATTTGGTGAGGAGTAAGAACATAAAGCTCCTCTTTATGTAGTCTTCTCCACTCCCCTGTTACCTCGTCCCTCTTAGGCCCAAATATCCTCCTCAGCACCCAATTATTGAACACTCTCAGCCTATGTTTCTCCCTCAGTGTGAGTGACCAAGTTTCGTACACATAAAAACGACAGGAAACTTATAGTTCTGTATAGTTTAATCTGGAAGAATCTAAGATCCTGCACCTAATGATAGCAAGCATTCTCTGACTTCACTCTGCTCTTAATTTCTTCATTAAAGGAATTTTCATTTGTTAGGGTTGTTTCAAAATGTTTGAACTGTTCCACATTTTTAAAAAATATATTACCTACCCTTATGTTGCAGTTTTTCCTGCATGCTGGTCTCGAGATAGGACCATGTACTTAGTTACTTAACATTTACTTCTAGACCAGTCTTCTTACTAGCGAGTAGAAAGCTTCTGTGTTTTTCTTTATAGTATTTAGGATTTCACCCAATACATTAACATCATCAGCGTAAACCAGAAGGTGGTGTGTACCATTTAGCTTGAAACCCTTCGCCTATGTCTGTACCCTTCTAATATTTTAAAGCAAAGTTGAAAAGCAATTGCGATGAAGGTTTTCCATATTGCAAGCCGTTCTTAATAGAAATCTCATCAGAGCAATGGAACATTAATTTTGAAAGTAGTTAATTGAGGTTGACCCACATAATGTCACAAAAATTGCGAAATATTTTGGTCAAATTTTTTTACCTAACAAAAGAAAATCGCCTCTATACCACCTGGAAATTTTTTTTAAACATATTCTTCGCTGTAGATAAAACAACAACCAGTTTAATAAAGAAATGAACCATTTTGGCTCATTCACAACGAAAATTACGCAACTGCGATTCCGTTATAATCTTTGCCATGTTGTAATCGTTGCACTTATTAATTTTGATATTTAAAATTTATATTTGATTGCAAGCGTGAGTAGTTAGTTTGGTTTGGGGGATTTTGTTAAAACAGGACATGGTAGGTCAATAGTAACATCTGGACGCCAGAAGTGTGGACAGTGGACAGGCAGGGCAAAGCGAAGGGGGGCCAGTACTTGTCGCACTTTGTCACTGTCAAAATTAATGGGATTTTAGCAAACTCCAAAGTCTTAGAAATTCGATACTCTGAGAGATTTTGACCCTCATATTTCAACATGTGGGTGTTGACTACAGAAAAATACAGTTGGTTCGTTAGGGATGCGACAGAGTCCACACAGGCAGATTTGTTGATTACAGAATTAGGGCAGAGTTAGCCAATGGGAAGAAGTAGGAAAATCCAAGGGGGAATGAATTTCGAACCAGGGTGCTAAAGAGTGCGTGCCCAAGGCAGATGAGTAGCTTCCTAGCTTCAGACACGGGGGGTTCAGTGCCGTGTTCATAAAGATCAAACAAGACTCTGTTGTACTTAAACAAATAATAATAGTAAAGAATATGTATTCGATTTCAATTAGCAAATTTTATCACTTGGACCACTTATATTCCCTGAAACCAAGAGTTTGCTCTACTGACTGAGTAAGAGAGAGTCGGCCGGTTATAATGTTTATCTGTCTTCCAACCTCTCTGTACGTGGCGACTGAGGGTGCTGGATGGATTGGCATGAATTTTGAAATTGCCATTTGTTAATGAACATGTAAAAATATCCCGGATTTGGTTAAAATCTGACAGCTGATAACTTATATGAAGTCACTTTAATATCTACAAGCGTCTAGAGCTTAAGCAGCCATCGGAGCGACAAATGCCCCGAAAGAATTTGGTTCAGATCTTGCGGGAACCATGCATTTCGTGCCCTGTGCACTTTGAGGCAGGGTTGCTTCTTTCGAAGAAACAAGAATGACAGAGCATTTCAGAAGTCTCATATTATGCATTAATTTTCTTAACTGCTTTTATATGCATTTTATCAGCCACAGCTTCGTTTAATGGACATAAACCAGTGTTTCCAAATTTTTTGCTAGCGGACCCCTTTTGTCTTCGAAAAATAACCACGGATCCTCACATCTTTTCTCACGTAAATACAGAGCGTCCGGATGATAGACATCCAAAATTAAAAATGTGTAATTCAAAACTCATTTTAGATAGCTAATAATACATGCCCGCAGCATACGTAACAATGCATTACATGATATGACCTTAATTAAGCTGATTGTCGCTCGCTTCGTCGGCACAGGGGGTTCTTATTTAGATATTAGAAGGATCATATGAAACAGACACATCGCCAATTAAAGACGTTTAGCGATTTTTTTAACAAAACATTATTTATTAAATGAAAAAATAGGTAAACTTCAAAGTAGCCATTACAGAAATGTGTCCACGGATCCCCTGGGTCCCCTCGTCGATCCCTTAAGATCAGCACAGCACACTTTGGGAACCACTGACATAAACTATATCATAAAGAACTTAATATTTGTTACAATATGCTTTACAATATAAGAAATTCGTGTACCAGATGAAAAGGACAATTAATACAACGTGTAACATGAAGCCGGTGTCGATGTCTCTCTTTGATTTTATATGTAGTATGTACAACATAAGATGTGATGTCAAATGACCACACACTTGTAATTGTTGAAGGTGTCTGATATGTCATTGCCAATGGCTGTTTCCTTTTACATGTGGAAACAATATTAATGGGCATTATACATACACAATACAGCAGAGCGGCTTCCTGTAGGAAAATAAAACTTTAAAATTAAGATGAAACTTTGAAATGCCGTTTATCCGACGTAGCAGTAGGCCTCCACCTCTCTTATGTGCAGGCGAAGCTTTTCATTCTTTACTGGATTACCGATTTCCCCTTCTGTTTCATTTTTACTGTCGTTTATTGTTTCTTCAATTGTTGAGTATTTTGATATACCGCTCACAGACCCGCAATTAATCAAGCTTATAATAATATCGTCTTCTTTCTTCTTGTGGCTCTTCCGTTTCCTTTTTGTCACTTCCTTGAACACGAATAGAACGATTCTGCCTTTTTGCTGCACCAGCGCTCCAAGTGGCCGTGAAGATAGGAGAAATAATTGAGGCAGAATATTTCCTTTGGACGTGCTTTACCAGCTGGAAATTTGTCTGATTACGATTGTCGTTCTTTCCTATTGTGTTTCTGCTACTTCTTTTAGTCCTTCGAAAATAAAATGTTACTTTCATTATCTGGTTTGGTGCCAGTTTCCATGCTAAACACGTACATATTTATTGATGCGTCTTTGAACAGTAGCAGTTAGACTGCGCATGTCACGTACGGATAAATATCCTTTTTTCTCTTCGCCAAATACCTTTGAAGCGATACAATCAAGGGGCACTGGTAGGTCGGGGCACGTGGCACACAAATTGCATTTAGTTTTTTGGCGGGAAACCCAGAAGGCAAGAGAACACTTGGAAGACTTCGTGTAGATGGGAGGATAATAAGAACAATAATTTTAAAGCAATACAGTGAGAGATTGTTGACTGGATTCAGCTGGATCAGGAAGGCCAGTGGCGGCTGGTGTGAACTTGGCAATGGAGGTTTGGCTTCTACAAAATGCGGGGAATTTCTTGATTTTTTGAGGAAGTATTTGTTTATGAAAAGGACTCTGGTCCATGGAATTAGTTATAAATATCCACTGTGGTTTGAATGAAGAAGTTTAAATTCTAACTGATTTAAGAATTAAGTTGGTGATGTAATATGGGAAGTAATTATACATTTGGAATAGATAAACCTCAGAAGTACGTGTTAACACCTCATCTCTTTCCTGCACTTGGCTGGTACTCTTCACGTTCTATTTTTCGCTATCCTTAGGATATTCGGAAAATAGTGTAATTAACAGTGCCCATGGTGGCCGGTCCTAGAACAGTCAATATTTCCTCAATCAAGAAATACCCTGCATTTTATGGGACCCGAAGGATCATTACCTTTTTCACAAAAGCCTGTTACTGGTTCCTGCTAAGTCACATGAATCCAGTGTGTGCCCATTCTATACATTTAGGTAAACTTTAATATTATCCCATCACCTAAGCCGAGGTCTTCCAAGTGGCCTCTTTCCTTCAGGATAACACTTTAAGCTCTGTGCGTTTAATTTTTCTCCCGTGCGTACTATATGCCCTGCCCATCTCATCCGCTTATCGCTTCTCTTTGATTTGATTTGGGAAGGAGAAAGAATCAGATATTCTCCAGAGAGTAACATGTTGTTGACAAATGACTATACTTGTACAGTCCGTGTGCTGTTCTTTATGTTAGCGGTTCCTTCGTTACAACGGCATGTAGGGTCCTCAGGTTAGGACGGGGATGTGACGTTTAGACCTACACGGTATGTGCGCGCGAACATACGCGGAGGGCTGTCAGGGGCTCGTGCTTAGCTGGGCAGGACAGCGTGGGTCTAAGGGCTATTCAGCTTAGAATACCGGCATGTGACGAAATGCCACACGGGGTTTGGGGGGAAGTTCTGAACAGGAATTTGCTAGGAGGCAGCTAATTTGTTGAGCAGGCTTAGCGCCGTGATTGTGAAGGAGTCTGCTGCGTGCAGTTGTTTAATGCACACTGGTTACTGTATGCGCTACATTACTTAACGCACACTGGTTACTGTATGCGCTACATTACTTAACGCACACTGGTTACTGTATGCGCTACATTACTTAACGCACACTGGTTACTGTATGCGCTACATTACTTAACGCACACTGGTTACTGTATGCGCTACATTACTTAACGCACACTGGTTACTGTATGCGCTACATTACTTAACGCACACTGGTTACTGTATGGGCTACATTACTTAACGCACACTGGTTACTGTATGCGCTACATTACTTAAAGCACACTGGTTACTGTATGCGCTACATTACTTAACGCACACTGGTTGCTGTATGCGCTACATTACTTAACGCACACTGGTTACTGTATGCGCTACATTACTTAACGCACACTGGTTACTGTATGCGCTATATTACTTAACGCACACTGGTTACTGTATGCGCTATATTACTTAACGCACACTGGTTACTGTATGCGCTACATTACTTAACGCACACTGGTTACTGTATGCGCTACATTACTTAAAGCACACTGGTTACTGTATGCGCTACATTACTTAACGCACACTGGTTACTGTATGCGCTACATTACTTAACGCACACTGGTTACTGTATGCGCTACATTACTTAACGCACACTGGTTACTGTATGCGCTACATTACTTAACGCACACTGGTTACTGTATGCGCTACATTACTTAATGCACACTGGTTACTGTATGCGCTACATTACTTAACGCACACTGGTTACTGTATGCGCTACATTACTTAACGCACACTGGTTACTGTATGCGCTACATTACTTAAAGCACACTGGTTACTGTATGCGCTACATTACTTAACGCACACTGGTTACTGTATGCGCTACATTACTTAACGCACACTGGTTGCTGTATGCGCTACATTACTTAACGCACACTGATTACTGTATGTACTAACTAACTAACTAACTAACTAACTCCATGGAGCAGAGTCCTTCTTGAGAAGCTAGAAGAATTCAGCTCCATGGAGTTAGTTGCTCTACTTAAAGCACACTGCTTATTATATGAACCGCTTGAATTAAAGGATGATGTTTACTATATGAACCACTTTACCAAAACAAAGTGGTTACTTTACGAACGATTATACTTAAGGCACAATGGTTATTATATGAACCAATTTTGTTAAGGCGCAGTGGTTAGTGTACGAACTTTTTATTAGGCACAATGGTTAGTATATAAACCACTATACTTAAGGCACAATGGTTACTATATGAATCACTTTACTTAAGGAACAATGGTTACTACATTAACCACTTTACTTAAGGAGCAATGGTTAGTACATAAACCACTTTTCTTAAGGCACAATATTTATTATAAAAACCACTTTACTTAAAGCACAATGGTTATTATAAGAACCACTTTATTTAAGGCACAAAGGTTACTACATGCATCACTTTACTTACCATTGCATATCTCTGTATTTTGCGCAGACAGTCCCTTCATGTGTCTCGTGGGGTAAGCAGAATGACCGTGATGATTTTCCTGAAGAGTATTAGCCGATGATACTTCGTAACAGAGATCAGTGGGTTTCGTGTGAGATAGGAATCGAGTCATTAAATAACATTTAAGAGAAATTTCTGCTGTCCCAGCAATACAATTCAACTCTCCTAACGTCAAGCTCAGACTTTCTCCGTCACCCTGTTTTTCCTATGAAGACGCAAAGTCCAATCCCAAATATGCAATAGCTCAAATTGTTTCCGCTGCTGCATGTAAAAAATCCACTTCCGGCCATTCTACTCTTTTCACTTTCCAAGCTTTATGTATCCTCCAAATTACCTCTACCAGAAGGACGATCGGACACTGCCTGGGAACCTTCTGAGCCGCACAATTTGCTGTTTGGTCCACTCGATAATCCTCAGCTTTCATTCTTTCGTCTGTTTCGTGCTTCATATCTTAATTACTCAAAACTATGCCTGTTCTCAAAGCCATCTTTACCAGAATTATGCATACGTGACTCGTGGGGACCTTCGATCCGCAAACTATCTTTAAGTTTCTCCGTAGTTATAATTAACTATAATGTCACTCTTCTCTACCACACCTCTTTCTCTTCTGTCTCTCTCCTTCTTTTCCTCCATCACACTCCCTTTTATGATTCTGTAAACATATTTTAACAATAGAAATGAAATTCTTGTGATCTTGGTAAAAGCTAAAACTATCCCCATTACAGGCCAGGACAGGTGCTTAGGGCTCCAGGAGGTTGAGGCTCCCAGAATTTATAGACTATTGGAACATAAAGGGGTAAGGTTGTAAGCCCTACGCACCGGCCGCCTTTACTCCCACGGGACATCACTGGTACTCATTTTTGTTAAAGGCTGAGTAGATCCCAGGGACATAGTGCGACCGGAAAGATTAAGTAAATGAAAATTGCAAATGACCCCATCGGGATTAGAAACCCGATATTCCTGTCATCTCGGCCACTTCTGAATATTCTATTAGAAGGAGAATTATATTTTAAAAGCAAACGCACTTTACGTATCTGAATTCGCATTGCAAATAACTACACAGACTGCAGAAAGGAAGATATTTCAGAAATGTATTTAGGCCTAATATAATTAACATTGAGCGAGCAAATCTTTTAGTTTGTTCAATTAGTCTGCGACCCAGCCCTGATAGGTTTTTCTCCTTTTTCTGCGATGTCTACGTTAGGCTTGCGAGGAGAAAAGCATTGTTAGCAGTGCTTATAGAATTCAGTTGTGTGTGTTTCTACATGAGAACGTGCTGCCCTCAAAACCTGCATACTCCCGTCAGCGGTTAAATTCATATACAATGGCCACTCATTTTACCATTACAGCTTTATTAAACTGCAAATAAATTTGTTTAGCTGCTGGCACAGTATGTATTTAGAAAGCAATAACACGTACCCTGGTCAATTGTGTCAACGCTCTGCAATTAATACGCTTTAATCTTGCTAATCAACTGTTTCAATACGTGCCCAGAACTCTAAACGACGAGAGCGCGATGATTCCGCTAATTTAATTTTTAATTCTTCTAGTCAAATTCAAACAGAACGCAAAATTGTTCATGTCACTAAGTATGCATCACACTGTGACGGCATGTGTAACAATGCTCTAGCTATAAACACATGGCCTCATAAGGTCTTAATGTCGTCACTAGATGATGAAATGTGGTTAGCTTCACGCCCCTGTCGCTTTATCACTAACGAGAATGTCCGCGATACCCATTTGGTTGGTGTTGGCTACTTGCAAGTAGCGCTTATCCGCTAAATACAGAGGTTACGTGAGAGGAAGTGATTCAGTACCATTGCTGAGGCGGTGACTCGCTGGTTTATCGCAGTGGAGGTCGGTGTTCGATCCCGCTGCATTCCATGTGGGATTTATGGTGGACGAAGTGGCAGCCGGACAGGTTTTTCTGCGAATTCGTGGGGTTTCCACTGTCAGATATCATTCCACCAGTGTTATTTAATCATTTACCATTCGAGGGATGGTAATCTGGTCTTTATAGGCAGCACTTCCACACAGACATAGAATACTGCCCGATCAGCTTCTGACTAATTCACAGTGTGACTGCCTGGTCAGCTCCCGACTGCTACTTCAATGAGAGATTCCTGACTAGCTGCGGACACTTTCTGTGGCTTACCTCTCCTTTTTAGAATTGTCGCCGGCGACTGAGTTGAGTCGTACTTCTAATGAATAGCGCTGTGTGTGCATTCATATGGAATAATATGTGCAGAAATTTTTCCTCTACCTTGCCCACTAATTGTATAGATTATATTCTGTGTGCGCTTCAAAGAGAGGCACACAGTAATCCAAATGTCCTGGTTGAAAGCTTATGGTTGTGGGAGTTAATAGTGGTTGTTTGTTCTGGGAATTGGAATCACTAATTATGTTATATTTCAACATTAACTTAACGCACTGACAGCAAGCCTGGGGACAAGCATCTATCATATTTATGCAGGGGCGTCAGCTATGGTGATGGGCATCTCTACTCTCTTTGTGTTTCATGTCTCTATGTAGGTAAATTTGACAAATATTTTGATATTGCTCTAGCCAAGTTATGAATATTTATGTCCTACAAACAGTCAAGTAAATGTATATAATGGGGATGTACTGTTCTTTAATCACGAGTAAAGCTTGGACCTTGGCTTCGTGAGTAGAGTTTTATATCTCCGGGCGAAGCTTAGAGAGAAATCATGTAACTCCTCTCAAGAACTTAAACCTGTAAAGCCTTTCACTTATCTTTCATTTGTTAGGTGTTTAGTTTATCATGGTTCTAAATTCAAGCGTATTCACAGCTATAAACAGAACATAACAGACAAGTCTATCTCGCACAATAGATTAACTCACCTTTAAAAGACAAGAATGCATTGCCTCCATTTTAACTTGAACACATCATTTACTGCTATAAATATGTAACAATCTAAAGCTCACCTGTGAATGCACGACGAAGGTCAGAGCCGTATTCTTGAGTAAGTAACAATAGATATGTTTGTGTGCGAGTGTTCTGGCATTTGCAGAGTATGTAATTAAGGTGCTGCCTAACTCCATGGATCAGAGTTGTGAGAAGCTAACAATTGCTAAGTTTATTCAAGAAATTACCAGCAATATATGCAACCCGGAATTCATCACAGAATTCAAAAGATCCTGCCACTTTACCCTATGCCTAATGGCTCCATTACACTACCTCAAACTCTGTTTTTTAAGACCCGTTTTAATATTTCTTTCCATCTGCAGACAAGTCTTCAGGGCAATCTGTTTGTCAGATTTTTGTATCAAAATTTTTTATGTATTTTCTATGCTATGCGTCTTACATTTCTGCCCGTCTCACCCTTATCACGAAGGTCCTCATTAAAAAACTCTGTCCATTCTGGAATTCCTTTTCCCCTCTTATGTCCAAATGTTCTGTGCAGCACCCTGTTCTTAAACACACTGAATTTCAGATTGTCTGACTGACTAAAAGCCAAAATATCTAACAACAAAACAAACAACTAGTGATGTACTTTATTTCCTACAAAACGCCTTGTGTAATGAGACGAAAATTTATAATTTGCCGGCCGCAGCTTTCTTGGAATCCATCTCATCAGTGTTCGTCAGAATTCCACTGAAGCCTTTACACAAATATGTGATTTTCGAAAAGGCTAAACTAGCCGTGTCATGTTTCAGGCGGTTAGTCGCCGGCCTCTCACTGCGGACGCTCGTGTTAAATCGCACGCCATTTCATGTGGGATTTGTGGCGGACAAAGTGGCGCTGGAATAATTTTTTCCGCGTACTTCAACATTCCACCGTAATTTTCATTCCGGGGGGGGGGGGGGGGCCTTCATTCTTACTTATCTGTCACCGACGCTTATAATCTGAGCCATTGGCATTATTTTAACACACTTCAGATGGAAGGACTTACAGACGGACAGACAGACAAGACAGTAACATGATTGTCTTCAGTCTGCTGATCATCGTTCCTAAGTTCATGGTGCAGAGTTTTGCTCGAGCAGCTAGTAGTTGCTCATCTATTCAAGAAAATTCCTGAATTTTATACTTGTGTATCATAAAATGCTGTTACCCTCTTTACAATAGGCCACCAAGGACCCTTATCCTGACGCTGATTAATACATTTAGCACCCTTCCTTCCCATGTCTTACACCCCTTTGTACAACTCTCATTTACACCTAGGTGTTCAAATTTGTCTTTTTCATTCAAGTTTTTACCACCAATACTCTGCAAGCATTTCTATCGTCTCCATGTATGCTACATTTCAGCCCATCTAATTAACCTGGATTTGGTCGTCCTAACACACTCTGACGAGCAATTCAAATTATTGAGCCTCTTATTACGAAATTTCCTCCAGCTTTCAGAATGCATAATTAAGATTATTGAGCACAAGTACCCTTTACCCTACTTGCCGAAGATTACATGACTAAAGCCGCAGGGTAAACACAGTAAAAGGCTTTAAAGTAAGAATAGAGTGGGCAGGCGAAACAGAATATCTTCTCAGCACCACTAAATTCCAGACCAATACACAAGGCACGCTGAAGCAAATAACAGTGCGAGGCAGTTCTATCCTGTATTAAGTAATTCTTACGCAAGTGATACTAATCTGCCGTTAATTGGCTGCTAATCCCAACCACGTTCCCCATTAACGTGCGCCCCTTCTACCTGGAGCCACGCTGAAGAGACGCTTAGCTCTAAATTACAGATATTTCCAAATAAATTCCTCAGGATAATAACAAATTTGGCAATGGTAATGCCCCTTAGTATTCTGAAAGACCGGACAGGAATATAATTAATAAAGAGTAATATGCAAGGGGCTAGAAAAAGCAGCATATCTAAAGTTGTTACGAAATAAGAACAACCAAATCAAATAATTATGGTCAATGCCGTCGCATTGACCATAAATTTCAAAGCGCCCAATCTCAGGGATGAACAATTTTCCAAAAATCTAGGAATAATCTCAAAATTCTAGGCGCCGAAACGGTGATATGAAACAAGTTTCATACTGAGGAGCCACAAATTTTAGGCGGCATCGTACAAATTTAGTCGTCTGGGCGATCTAACTCCCGGCATTTGTGCACCCCTGCCATGTGTCTACTTGCAAAGTACTGTCTCTATAAGGCATGGTAAATAAATATTAGCAAATATTTAGTGCAAATGAATGTGTAATGAAAGTGCAGTAATATAAACTGCAGTAGGGTAATTTCATTAATCGTAGTAGGGTAAATTCTACTAATATGGCAATACGTTTTTGGGGTGGGCTCTGCTTCTCTCTGTAAGTCTGTCATTTGATGATGAATATCTGACCTTCTAACAGTTTCAAATTAGCGTCATTTGCAAGGAGGGCTGAATTGTCGGAGGAATTTTCTTCTATCTAAGAACTCTCATTTATATCGGGGATGGAAAATTTTGGAAAAATCTTGTTTCGTGCGCTCCCCCACTGCCCACGTTTAGTGATTTTAACTTAATCACTGTGTACATTATAAGTACTGGTTTTAACTATATATTTGGTATTTCATGTAGGCGAATTCAAAATATGCCACAGATGCAGGTTATTGTTGAATTCGAACAAAGCGCCTATTATTATACCTTTTTATGTTATCTCCAAATATAGGAACAGAATGCCCGATATTGTGAGTCTATATTGGAAAAGCTACTTTTGTTCTTTAACAAAGCTAAACACATTTACCTTAAATTAAATTGCGTTTTGGAAATTTTATTTTTATTCGGCGTGGGCTTGCCAGTTAAATTAAAAATGCAATATGTCCACTGAACTACAGAATATTCCGGAATACTAATTTTTTAAATCATACAGAGGAAGAGGATTTAGATTTTGAACAGAGTGCTCATGAAGCAACTGCTTGCCGTAAGAGACAGCCGGATTTCTCTAAGCAGATTTGTTCCGTCAGTGGCGCATTCTAATTCTGTTACAATATATTCTGATAAACCGGCAACATCCACTTTATTCACGCCGACAACTTCGTCATATGGACAGTCCATTGCTGCAACTTTGAGTCGACTGCCTTCAATTTCAAAACAAGTCGTAAATGATTCGGCGAAATTCATAACCACTCTATATGGAAGTCGGAGATGGGAAAAAGAAGGGAGGAAAAGCTTACCAAAACAAGAAAGAGACTTAAATCTTTTAATTCCCTCTGTAAGAAATTTACTAAAGAAATAACGGAAACATCAGAAGACACACGCATTTCGCTGGAAAAGTTAGACCTAGAAGACCCAATATGAAAAAGGAAGAAGGGAAAATGAACCATCACTTTTACCATCAAGTGAGTTAGCTATTCCTTTGAAGTCAGAATAAAATGATGGTAGATGTTGCAGCCGAATGTTTATATTACGTAAAATGGACCTGACGCCAAAAAAAGTCTAACTTAAACACATACTGTCTTTTTTTGATTATTTGGCAATTATCTTTTTATGTGGCATGTTTATGAATTTAGAGACACGTGATTGCTGTGACACTAAGCGTGTTAGCAAAGGCCTACTCTTTTTTGTCTTAAGCAGCAAAGCTCTTTTTGGCCTTCCTGAATAATTAGTAACCAACCCATTAAAAACTCCTTAAAATAGTCACATTTTTAAAGGTTTACTTAAAATGCCGTTTTTTTCATAGTTAAAGTCTCACGAAAGCCATCAGATAAAATTCGGCTAGTATTAGGCGGTTTATATTTACCTTTCGTGTCTTTGTATCTGTCAAATTTTTGTTCATTCAAAGAGATAGATGCAGGAGAGTTCTCTGTAAAAGAGTTCTGCATGTTTATAAAGTAAAATAGCTACTCTTGTGATAATTGCTGCTAGGTTTCGCGTACTGCTGACTGGAAAACATTAGGCATCGGGACAAATCGATAAAGGTTTCCTGTGGTTTTCCTCAACCCTAGATCAAATGCGGATTTTGTAGTAAAATTCCACGTAGTACTGAATTTTTCATGCAGCCTTTCCAATAGTAGATAAAAAATCAAAATTCTGCCGATACATCCTGTCCAATATTGATATAAAAAAATTATGCCTTAGTACATTAATTAAAATTGAAATTAAAACCAACTTGATGAACCCTCACTATTAAAAAACTTTAATAATAGATTAATGAACTCTTAATTAACCCGACATGTTTCGGTCAGGTACCTGACCATCTTCATTATATTAAGTTCCGGGGCTCGAACTCCGGCGGGGCAAGAGATTTTCTCTTCTGCATACTCTTCTACAACGCCCTAGGGTCCGACACAGCCTCCTCCACGATGGGTGCCATGTTTTTTTCCGGGAATATTCCTGCCAGGTAGTGGCCTTGACCTTTCGCAAATATCGAGAGCCGAGGTTAAGAACGAGTTGAGCTATCTGCTCTCTTTCTGTCTCATGTGGTAAGTTATACGATAATCTTTGCCTTCGTAAATTAACTGCTTCTTTCCTGCTGCCTACTCCAGACATTCCAAACACCAGCACTTTACTCGTTTTACCGCCCAAAACCATAACTTCGTACAGTATGCCTGTAGTCGAGAGCCTTCGGAACTGTACAAGTTTTGTTTTCATGTAATAAATATAGTGCTTCCCTCTACGTCCAATTTCTTTCTTTTTTCTTTCTTTGTGTTTCTATTTCTTACCTTCAAATGTTTACTATGCCGTCCCGCAATTTAGCCAGAGGGAATGAGGAAATTCACCATAACCTCACTTAGAATAGGCAGCCTCCGGACGAAGATTCGAATACGTAATAATGTCAAGAGTTCGACAATAAATTTTGGTTGGTAACGTTTCCCCTGGATCAAACATTGTGCCATTTTCTGCTGATAATACATATACAATATTGAAGTGTTTAAATTGAGACCTAATGCAAAGTAACAAGAATACGATCACAGAATTCCCAATTGCGTCAGTTTTGGGATAAATATCGACGTCTTTAAGCCAGCTTCCACTGACGATTTGCTGAAGTCAGAAAGCCGAAATTATATGTAACTTCTCGTTACTTCTAAGCAATAAATTATAAGCTGCCATGGAAGTCGATTCATAGGGCTGCTGAAAGTAAATTTCGCCCTATAACGTACCACGAAGGCACAGAGGGGGAGTAGAGGCATAGATCTACTCTTTCTTCAACCTCGGCTCTAGATAGGGTAGAGCGGTTAACGTCACGCCCCGGCCGCTTTACCCCTAGGATGAGACCCAGTACCTATTGTACAGGAGGCTTGATGGGCCCGTTCAGAGGTATATTAATAGCAGATTTTTTTACACAAAAACTAAAAGCAAAATGGTTGCAAACCGACGTCAAGGAAGTAGCTTGTAAGTTATGGACACTATATAAGTTTTAATTACATCCGGAAAACATCAACAAGGATGGCGGTTTCATACTCAGCAGAGCCTGGCAGCCTGCAATACGTCAGATAAGGACCTCGCAGCGAGGCGTGGGAGCACAACAGTCAACAGCCCGCCCACCAACTTAACTGTTTGGGCACTACAAAACCGGTCTGATTCTCCTTGCCGCGGCAGGTAGAAAACAAGGGACAGACGAGTTGTATGTTAAATCAGTTTTGCCTGAGGATGGAGACGGAGCTAGTCCCGAAACGTTGTATTCAAACGAATTGACGCGGCTGTGCGCCCGAGAAGACTATATTGAATTATGGACACTATTTAACTCAGTACAGCGTTAAATGGCGATCCTGTGTGAGTGTATACGATCAGAAGTACGGTGTTTCTATAACTGGACTGTTAAGAGTATGGGCATTCCTGACTGTCCTGCAGTGAATATTTAACTCTGCTCTTAGAGTACACTGAGTTAACTTTCCCATGGAAATTAAATTACTTAATAGTAAGTCTGTAGAATTTCCCACACGCACTGACAACTTCTACACAAGTTTTAGTTGACTCTAATTTGTAATTCGAAGGCATTCTGCTTACGTGAAAAGCAGTGCTAGGTTTTTACCCTCAGTTTGGCTGTTCTTCATGTAAACTCAGACTCGTATTGCGCGGTCGTTCACATATTTATACACACCTAGACCGTGACAATAATGAAGTTGAGGTTTGTCTTTGACTTGTTCTAGCTTTCTGTGCTGTGTCTTCATTAATGATTCATGAGGAAGTGTTAGATGTATTCATTACATAATCCAGAACGTATTCCAGCCATGCGCTATAATGGAATAAAGGGACCCACTGCATCACCGGCTCAGGATCATCGTTATGACTTTGGTTTATATGCTGTGCTCGCAGTATCACGTCCAGGATATTACTCCACTAGCGCTTAACTGCAGTTAACTGCAGACCTCACATTTAAAACGCGATGTTTCCTACGTGCCACATGATTTGATTTAGAATATGTGCATTTTGCTCTTGGTTTACTTGTGCGTGTTCTACGAGCCTCGGAATAAAGAGCGATCATTTCTATGAAAAAACACTAATTAATTGGTCCTGTAAAGAGATATCACGTGTAAAGCTACGTATGTAGAACACTAATTAATCTTGTAAAGAGATGTCACGTGTAAAGCTACGTATGTAGAACACTAATTAATCTTGTAAAGAGATGTCACGTGTAAATCTACATATGTAGAACACTAATTAATTAATCTTATAAAGAGATGTCACGTGTAAAGCTACGTATGTAGAACACTAATTAATCTTGTAAAGAGATGTCACGTGTAAAGCTACGTATGTAGAACACTAATTAATCTTGTAAAGAGATGTCACGTGTAAATCTACATATGTAGAACACTAATTAATTAATCTTATAAAGAGATGTCACGTGTAAAGCTACGTATGTAGAACACTAATTAATCTTGTAAAGAGATGTCACGTGTAAATCTACATATGTAGAACACTAATTAATTAATCTTATAAAGAGATGTCACGTGTAAAGCTGCGTATGTAGAACACTAATTAATCTTATAAAGAGATGAAACGTGTAAATCTACATATGTAGAACACTAATTAATTAATCTTATAAAGAGATGTCACGTGTAAAGCTACATATGTAGAACACTAATTAACCTTGTAAAGATATGTCAGTGTAAATCTACATATGTAGAACACTAATTAATTGGCATTATAAGGAGACTCACGTGTAAAGCTACATATGTAGAACACTAATTAATTTGCATTGTAAGGAGACTCACTTGTAAAGCTACGTACGTAGAACACTAATTAATCTTGTAAAGAGATGTCACGTGTAAATCTACATATGTAGAACACTAATTAATTGGCATTGTAAGGAGACTAACGTGTAAAGCTACGTATGTAGAACACTAATTAATTGGTCTTGTAAAGAGATGTCACGTGTAAATCTACATATGTAGAACACTAATTAATTAATCTTATAAAGAGATGTCACGTGTAAAGCTACGTATGTAGAACACTAATTAATCTTATAAAGAGATGTCACGTGTAAAGCTACATATGTATAACACTAATTAATCCTGTAAAGAGATGTCACGTGTAAAGCTACATATGTATAACACTAATTAATCTTGTAAAGAGATGTCACGTGTAAAGCTACATATGTAAAACCGAATTTATAATTATTATTTCGTTGGGTTTCAGGCTTCAAGGGTTTAAATGGAGGTATTTTCGTAAGATATAATTCAATAAAACCAACAGTTACAGTTTCTTGACATGATTTAATCTTCTGTTACTGTACAACATATTTACGTACACGGTTTCAAAGTAGCCACTCTTCTCTTCATACACAATCTAATAAAACTGCACAATACATTTATTTCTACGTCAGTAAAATACAGACATCTATTAACATTCGTTTCTACCCAGACTGTACATACTACGTGAGATCTTGCATATTGTATACAGGGAGATCCGGGAAGGCCTTGTTACCTAATATGTTCATATTTAATATTTAATATTTTAATTAGGTAATGTACCTCAAGATAGAATGTAATATTTTGCCAGTTTTTAAGTTGTGTGTGTAAAAGTCAGTGGAGTTTTCAAGAGTAATAACAAACTACATTTCCATTTTCCATACGAGAATGTTCCGTACAGCCGTTACTTATAAGGAAGATAAGTTCAACAATGCACACAGATATTGTGTGTAATGGCATTATAGATTTAAAGCAGGTACATTTAGGAAAGTGTAATTATGGACAGCTAAGGTTATAATACATATATTACAATTTTCGTAGACAAATATAACCCGAATCAGAAAAAATATGTTGTAGATTAGAAAACATTTGTACTGCCGACATTCTTAAGCAAGAAAGTTCGTTGTTTTCCTGTCTCTCCAAAACTCAGCTGCAGTCCGTCCTTTAAAAAAATAAAACTCAGGTACTTGTAATCTCATCTCCTTCGACAGAATGAACGCAAAATCTCGAAATTTATTCAGTTAAGATGGCCTATGCTCTGCGTTGTACTGGTATATAACGCACATAACAACTCATGTACTTTCTACATTGAATTGGCCTACACCATACTCTTCTCTAGGTTCTGCGTTATATTGCCCTATACAGCACACGTCAACGTATGCACGTTCTGCATTATATGGCCTATACAGCACACGTCAACGTATGCACGTTCTGCATTATATTGGCCTATACAGCACACGTCAACGTATGCACGTTCTGCATTATATTGGCCTATACAGCACACGTCAACGTATGCACGTTCTGCATTATATTGGCCTATACAGCACACGTCAACGTATGCACGTTCTGCATTATATTGGCCTATACAGCACACGTCAACGTATGCACGTTCTGCATTATATTGGCCTATACAGCACACGTCAACGTATGCACGTTCTGCATTATATTGGCCTATACCGCCCAATTCATTACGTTCTGCATTACATTGGGTCTATATACCGCGTATGACAACCTCTGTACTTCCACCATTATGTTGGCCTATACTAGACACACTTCTGTATGGCCAAATTAACCGCGACGAAGAGACACAATCTGCCACTGCTTACTACTCGGCTTTTGCCACCCTTCCAACACCACAGCTCCTACATCAGTCATTTTGCTTCTAGTCACGATGCTGTTTAGTTTATTTAGTAGCGTTAATGTCTGTAAAGTCTTTTGTTCTCACGTCATGCTAGCGTGGTAACTTAGGGTTGAAGGGCGGTCTGTGCATGGCCGGGAACATTGCGATGCTGCAAACTCAGCATAAACTTTATGGAATCTGCAGTCCACATATCATATTTTAAAAAAATAAACTTTTTTTAAATTTGAGGCAGCTTAAATATGCGGCTAGCGTGTTGTCTGTGTGCCCTGCCGTTTGCAATCAGCCAAGCCCTTCATCGAATGCAGACTTTTGTACAAGCGTTGTGATCTTAGCTTTCAGTGACATAACTGTGTGCTGTAAGAATTTTTATGATCGCTAGTAACGTCGTCGTTATCACATCCCCCCCCCCACCTGCCTGCCAGTTAAATTTTCTTTTGCGCACGTTACGGCAGATTTATTTGGCGACATCTATTCATTTTGCGTTCTACTGACCCATGTGACTTGTGTACCTCATAAACCGTTCTGAATCAATTATTTTGCAGTAATTCTTCACAAAATGGCGTGTATAGAGAGAGCTTTCATTTCTTTCTCTGTTATTAAAATGTTCTAAAACTGATTATCACTGTTAATAGCTCTAATACGCAGAATTGAGTGCGTGTTTTTATCGTACTTTTACATGATGATAAACGCAAATCCGATTTCTGGTACGTCATGTTCAATTTTTGAGTTTTTAAATACTGTACGATTGACAAATCCGAAAACTGAGTGGTTTTAAATGAGATTATTGGAGTTTGTTGTGTATTCGTTATTGTGTTATGTCAATTTTGTGCTTCATATTTCGCCTAAATTTTTCGGTCGCACGTACGGAACTGAGGTTTCATATCACCGGGGACCTACGTGCATTACAACACTTATGAACTGGGATGTTAAAGGTACCTTTAAACTGAGCCCTGCTAAGACAACTGTGATAAAGCCTATGCAGTTATTCATATCAGAAATAGATTTATTACTGTTATAAAAATATCTTTAATGGCATATTAATTTTAAGCTTAATGCACGGTAGAATTACCTGGTGGTACTTAAAATTAGACCGCTAATTCTAATTAATTTTATCCAAATTAAACATTCATATTTATCATACACTAACTCATTAGGCCCAACAGGTTTTCAACAGTTGATGCAACATCACAAAATAACTGTAACTTCCTGACACACCTAAATTATGCTTATATCATTATATATGCTGTACGGTGCAACAATAGTACACAAATTAACTGACAGTAAAGTAACGTTACACTCAAAAGAGCGTTCTTTATATTTTAATAAATTTGGTTTATTAGGAACCAGGAGTAAACAAATGTACAAATGTCATATAAATTTTACGTTCACTCCAAAGAGATTATTTGTGTCTAGCTGCACAGAATTTTCAAGAATCAACTAGTCCTTCGACAGATCTTAATTGATTTAAAAAAAAAGTAAATTTGCCCCTTTCCACGCCGTGAAAGTATATAGGGGGTGCAGAGGTATAGTTCCACTCATTCTCAATGTCGGCAGTAGATAGAATTGTCAACTTCACGTTCTGGCAGATTTAACTCCATGGCTGAACCCCGAAACCAATTAAATAGGAGGATGCGTGGGTACCACAGCCGGTCTGGACGTTTTGGTAAAGAGAAAAACGTCTTGCCTCTGCCGGTTTCTTCCAAACCGTCCAGCCCGCAGGTTAGTCAGTACGCCGCCTGAGCTATGCGGGCTTCTTGATATAGAAATGTAATTATTTTTCAACTACGCAATGTGTTTTTTTGTTTCGTTGCCACAAATTCGATTTGTTTTTAAGACCAGGCCATTTTAATTTCTCGTGAGGAATATTTCTTTCCTGATCCCCCCCAAAAAAGAATAATTTGAACATTTAAAATAAGTGTCAGTTTTATGTTTCCCATATATATATATATATATATATATATATATTATATATATATATATATACAGGGCGTACACAAAAGAATGGTGCGGTATCATAAGTATTCACTATTGAAACCGCACCATTCTTTTGTGTACGCCCTGTATATATAGCTGCGTATTTATAAAACTGTATAACTTAATATGTAATAATTGCGCTGTTACGCAATTTTTATCCGTTTTATGTATGTACATACTTGAGAACAGAATGCTTCAATCATTATGAGATTTATGTGTCCGGTATATAGTCTGTGTATGTATATATATATATATATATTAAAATATGGCGCTGTTAAGTTGTTCATCCTTTTCATGTACGCACACACTTCAGTACACAATGCATGCAACATTTTGAGCTTGTATGTCATTTAACATGAAAACTTTTCTGACAACGAAAGGCTACAGATAACTTACGACGATACATAAATACTAGGAACAGTATTCAATACAACAATGTTACATCAAAGCACTTGTAACTACGAGACAGTTTTCTACGTCTGATAAGTTGTAAATTGATGAAATACTGATGTTCTATGTCCCGTTACATTCACATTGATTGTAACTGAAATGTACATATGTTGCAGAAAATGTAAGACAGTGGTTATTGTAAATATTTACTTCCGAAATTCGACGTAATAAACTGACTCGTTTCTTAACTTTTCATTACACCTTGGAAAATTTTACTAAAATCCATGTATGTGTAAACATGGATTTTATTAGATTGTAAGAATACATAAATAATTACACTAAAATATACGACATGCTATTATTTACAAAAGAATTCGGAACTTCCGTTTCTTTATACAGAGTGATAAGCTACAAACATCTGTAAAAATAAACTAAATTCTACCGAAGATTTATAAGTGCTAAAACTTTAAGATCTACTTATAGACAATAATGTTTTCATTTCATTAAGACAAGCCGGAAGGTGGCGAGGAGAGGGGAAAAGTAATTGTGTCCTTGACTCTGAAACTTGAACATGGTTATTAATGAAGACCCTGTAGTTTATTCTAATTACATAAAACAACGAAGTCCTATTACCTAAAAGTGTGAAACTTCCAGGAAGGTTAGTTACAAGGCGATGCCTTCTTACCGGAACTAACAGCGTGGCTAAGACATTATGGTTACATTTATTTGTAACAGTACTGAATAAGATAGTTTGCACACTCACTAATAATGACACTAATAACATTTCGGTGTATTATAATATTTCACATTAGGTGACATTTATTTTTTTTTCGATATATGCAAAGTCTACAGAGATGTAATTTTGTCACCCGGAAGACAGAGACAGCAAATTCCTGGCAAACATCATTTTCAGTTTACTATCCTAATAGTGTGAAAACATAGAAGACTTGTTTGTATACAAAGGATGCGCGATACAGCTAATACAAAGTTTTCTTGAGCGGTCTTTGGACGTGTTAAAGTACAGGTTTTTCATTTTTTTTATTATTTTATATTGAGAGCCCAATTTTGCCTTTTACGGCCACTATTAATTTTAATTCGCATAAGAAGTACAAACAGTGGTTCAGTACAAAAACCCGGCATATGGCGGAAACCTGTTTGGTA
This sequence comes from Reticulitermes speratus, assembly GCA_021186555.1. Lineage (NCBI taxonomy): Eukaryota > Metazoa > Arthropoda > Insecta > Blattodea > Rhinotermitidae > Reticulitermes > Reticulitermes speratus. The sequence goes on from JAJKFL010000001.1 coordinate 55,961,251, forward strand.
CAGGCACACAAAACCAAAATGCGAATTGGGTCAAGCACCCCCACTGATTGCAAGGGGCTGAAAGTCTCATGCTGCTTTTAGAAGTAATTCCGGACATGTGGCGAGAGTTTAGCGCCCGACTGAATTCAACGTTGAATGTCTTCCTTAAGGAACAAAATCACAGACAGACAGACAGATCTGAACTGTGTAGATTATCTTCAAATGCCTTCAAACGCATTTAAGTTCTTCACTGCAGTGTGTATCACGTGCTGCAATATGAAGAACTGTGCATTTATTCCACAGTGCATTTGTTTTATTATTAAATCAGCTGGTCTTTGAATACAGACGCAGTGTTTTTACTAATACGTGTGAATTTAATTTTTGAATACTATTCTTACGAAACGGAGAGTTCTAATTGTTAATGGGTCTGAACAAAGGCGGATGGCGTTATATTGAACGGTATCTGATAATTGCTTTTGGGGTATATCGTGTTGTAATTTTGTTGGGAATTTGAAAAAAAAAGAAATGCAGTGCCTTTAGAGTTTTGAAGAAAGCACTAGTTCTTCAATGGCGTAGGAAAAACATACAAAGTTCACATCACTAAAGTTTTAGCTTTTGTAATTTATTACAACGTGTTCTTACTTCCAAAAAATCATTGTCAAATAAAAAGATAAATTTGTCCCTCTTCAAGCCATGAAGGCGTATGGAGTGAGTAAAGTTATAGCTCCACTTATTTTTAACATCGGCACCATATGGAGTTCAGTAAACTTCTCACGCGGGTCTCTTTGACGCGGGAAAGAACCCAGGTATCCGCTGAGTACGAGGCTGGGTCGGCACAATAGCTGGCGTGGACGTTTTGCAGAAAAGTCCCTTGTCCCTACCGGGATTCGAATCTCAGATCATCCGGTCCGTAACCGAGTCACCAGACTGAGTACCAAATGCGACAACTTGTTTGTTTCTTACGTTGAAGGTTTTGAATTGTGTTCAAACACACCACTGCCTTCAGTTACTTTAGTGAAAGTTAAGTCTGCCTTGAGAATTTCGGTGTAGCACTAGACTGGTGACAGGTGTGTAGTGCGACATTGGGGGAGAGGGAACTGGCTGCATGGGAATGAACTAAGGACACACCGCGTGTTTGGTACCCTGCTCTTTAGCTACGTATTTGTATGAGCATTAGTAGCTAATCTATTTATTGATCTAACTCGGATATTTACCCGCTGATCCTACGCCCACACCTCTTTTCATGCAGAATTTGTAAGCGCAGATCATATAGCGAAATTCTAAGTAGCTTAGGATGGTGATAATTTCAGTTTCAGACAAAGGGCGCCGAGATTAATATTTTGACAAGGAGAAGAGGAAATAAAAAGTGAATACACAAAATTTTTCAATAATGACCTTCATAATTTACACTTTAATTCTAGTGTTCTTAAAGGGATTATCGCAAGTACCAATAGGTTGTATTTACTAAATAAATGCAAAATTTTGGTTGGAAAACGTAAAAGAGAGAGCACTTGAGAAGCCTATGCCTAGACGGTATAATAAATAACCAAACTAACTAACCAATCAACAAACCAACAAACCGGCCGACTGAATGACCGACTGACTGACTGACTAACAAACAAACTAACTAACTACATGCAGCAGAGTCCTTACTGAGAAGCTAACAGTTCCTTAACTAGTCAAGAAATTCCCCCGCATTTTATGGAACCCGAAGGTTCATTACCTCATTCACAAAACCCCGCCACCTGTCCCTATCTTGAGGCAGATCAATCCAGTCCATACCTCCCCATCCCACTCCTTGAAGAGCCATTTTAATATTATACCCCATCTACGCCTGGGTTTTCCAAGTGGAGTTTCTCCATCAAGTCTCCCAACCAAAACCCTGTATGCACCTCTCCTATTCCCATACGTGCCACATGCCCTGCCCATCTAATTCTTCTTAATTTGATCACCCTAATAATATTTCGTGAGAGCATATCATGAAATTCCTCTTTATGTAGTCTTCTCCACTCCCCTGTTACCTCGTCCCTCTAAGGCCCAAGTACCTCCTCAGCACCCAAACGTGAACACATTTCACACAAGGCCGATACTGTATCATAAGAATTATTTATGTTGTTCAACTTTCCGTCTGCTGCTGTAACTATGACTTTGGCAGCAATGGCAACTGGTTTTCTTTTTTCCATAAGGGCAATGTTAACACCTGTAAGGCGCGTCCAGATCCCTGCGAACCCCCTGTTAATACCGCTGCGTCCATGCGCCTGATTGCCTGTGAAAACTCGAAAACGGTTGAGCGGATTTACACGAAATTTAGTATTGGAATGCTTTACTAAAAGGCTTCAATCACTACAGATTTCGTTAAAATCGGGCTGTAATATCGCGGCATTTGAGTGAAGAGCTACCTGAGGTTTTGTGTACATCTCTAGCATAAATAGCTCACAAATATGGGAGCTAAAAGTAATTCGAAAAGAATGCTGGAGGAATTTGTAGGTACCTCTTAAGAGAAACGTAGGTTTTATAAAGTCTTTTGAAAAAAAGTGAAAAGCTTTAGAACGAAGTCAGTAAAATTTATACTTTTCCAACGTTACGAAAATTAACTTTCTCACAGCGCCATCAGGATTCAGGTCTTCTGGTATGTTACGCTGTGTAGAATGTTAAATAGCTACTGACGTTTTGAGGGAGCGCCCTGCCTTGATTTTAGGATGTGGAAAGTTTCGTGAACACTCACAAGTCGACACGACCGCACATCACAGAAGGCTTGCATCTCCTACCCAGTACTTTGTACTTCATATTACACAAAACTCCGCAAGCAACTTCAAATATCCGTTATCTATAAATGCAGCCTTCATGGTTTATTTATGAGACGTATGCCTTCCAAAGCGAAGAAAGTCACGGATATTGTCTATAAGTTTTAGACGTGTCAGCTGACGTGAATGGATGTTATAAGAGAAAGTAAGTCATGTTGCCTTTGACAGACATATTCGCTTCTCAGTGTACATAGTATTTTGTAAATAAGTATTTTTAATTTGAGAATATTGCAACATTGCAACCAAGCGGAGACAAAAATATTATATTCCTTAAACCGATGAACCGCAAAATTCAGCTAAATAATTGAAAAGAATTCAGTGCCTCTCTCATGGAAAACATATTCCTCTCCATAATATAGAACAGCATGGGAAATGAGAGCTCTTTTTAAAAAATCCTATGGAAAGAGGTATAATGCTCATAAAGAACAGCTGTGATTTAAAAAGTTAAATAGATTTTATTACCTGCGTATGACGTCACACACAGGAATGCTGAGAGTATATGAACAGTTGAATTGAAAATTATAGGCAGGCTTTAAATAGACAAACCAGGGGAAATACTAAAAAAAATATGATTTATGAGGCTAAAAGTTGTACCCGATGGAACTCAGTAATGCAGCGACTAAGCAGCTGGCTGAAGTATTGAGAGATCGAGTTTACGTGGCTTGCAGGGACACATAATATTATGTTTGACACACCGTCTGGACCAGCCTGGGTCCAATCCAGGGTTCAGGGTTCTTTCTTGAAGGAAAATCAGCTGGAGCATGAAGCTGGCCATTTACTTGAATCTAGTGCCGAGGATAAAATATGTGGAGCTATATCTCCATTCCGTCACACGTCTTTACGTAGCTTGGTGCTTAATTAAGCACCTTAACTTGCCATTTAATTAACCCACAATCACGTGTTAGTAGGATTAAGTCAAGGAGGTGAAGAAGGGCTGCACAAGTAGACTGGATAGGGAATAAAGAAGTGCACATAAAGTATTTATTTAATGTCGCAAGATAAGCATTTAGTTTTGAGCTGGGTGTAAATGGGGAGTTTAAAATATGAAAAGAGATTTTAAAGATATCGAATTTAAGGGATCTGCGTTAAATAGTTCAACGCAATGTGTAATGCTAGGTTTTTTTTGAATATGGCCATGAATATTTAGGCTATGTAGGTACAGAATTTCTTAATTGTTTAATAACTGCCAACTTCTCAATGCAGTACCAAGGTATGTAAACTGTGGTCCGCATGCCACAAATTGTTATAATGAGGATGTTGGACAGCCGCAGTTACATTATACATTTTATCGTCTCCAAAAAACGAACCCGCAGTTTTCGTTTGCGTCCTCTGTATTACACTTCCAATTTTTGTCTCTATGTGGATATTCTCTGGAATATCTAAGTCTGCCCAGTACCTCTTCCCTAGCATTCCTTTAGTGTAGACCTACTCAAAAAGGCATTCACGTGATTGTCTTAATTTGAATGTTAATCCTGGCAAATGTGGCTAAGATTTGTAAATGAAATCTCCGCTTTTCTGTGTCAAGAAGTCGAAGAAGAAGGAAACCTTCTTCTTCGACTTCTTGACCCTTGAAAATGGGACCGATACGTTGTCCCGAAACGACGGCACAGAACTACCACTCAACGCTGCGTAATATCCCAGAAGAGCGCAGATCTCATTACGTCGCGGCGGAAGCCTGAAGTCACGCAGGAATTGTAAAGTTTTGCATAGGCCTATGTCTGCAAAATAGGACCTGTGTTCGTGTTTGTGAATTATGTAGAAATTTTAAGCGTCCATTATAAAATGATGACGTAATTGACTATAGATTACAAAACAGGAAGTATTTTATATAAAACCAACATATACAGCCCAATCGGCGCAGTCGCATAAGACACTGGTATAGACGCTAGGGTAAATGTTGGTAATCGAACATCAAGTATCGTGGGGTATTTCTGAAAGAACTTTGTATTTTGCTAAATCCATAGTATGTAACCAATGACTATAACATGTAAAATCAGAAGTATAATCCCCTGCAAAAATGCAATTCATTTTTACATTTTTAAGACGTAGTTTTATACTTCTTATATAGCAGGGGTGACCAAACCGCGGCTCGCGAGCCACATGCGGCTCTTTGACATATAATGTGCGGCTCGCGGAAATATGTTGGCTGAGCACCTTTTTGCATTACAATTCATATAAAAGGTAAATAAAAAATTTTCAAGCTCTATAATTATTTACCGGTATAAACTGAGAGTCCGCTGGATTAAAACTTAAGTTTAATGTTCATGGTGAGTGAATATATTTAAGAATTTTTGTAACAAAATGTGCGTGTAACAATAAAACGTGTGTGTAATATTTGTTCATGTCTTGCGGCTCTCAAACATCTGAAGTTTATCATATGTGGCTCTTACGTTAAGCAAGTTTGGCCACCCCTGTTATATAGCCTATAGTACTGACGTTATGTGACGTCTCACATTGTGAAAACGCAAAGATTGTATGTGACGCTTTGTGTAAAGCTGATATATTTTGCATTTGATTGACTTAATTTGAAAATTACTTGAATATCTGAACACTATTTATAGTGTATAAACTGAGACCGTAATATTAGTGAGAAGTCCGGGCAAACTTTAATGTGTACCAAAATAGCATTTGTATTTAGGACAGAAGCGAGCATGATGTGTCCTTTCATACGGTAACATAAAAGATAAAAGGAGGACAAGATTTTTGTTTCATAAAAACACATAGATCAAACTCAAAATTCAGGTTACAAAACTGTGTTTTACGTTAAAAATGTCACATACGTCACCAGAATTGGGACCAAATATGAATTTTTCTCTTTAAATGTACAAGAAATAAAAGCTAGTATGAAAAACAAAAATTGTATTAGTCGTAGAAAATTTAATGCACATTTTTCTCCACAAAGATACTTTTAAATACGTTTTATGAAATGTGCCTTTAAATTCTCACGATAAGCTGTAAATACACAATGAAAGGGAAATAACTCATGCCTTATCTAATTTAATTACTTTATATTTACTGACAAATAATTAATTTATTATTCCCTTCACGTAAAATCTTTCGTGACATGCGGTACCATGCATGAACATGCAAGTCAGCAGATCAGTTGAATAGTCACACATCATAAACGATCCTGAGACACTGTGGGGATCTTTTTCTGACTTGAAGTACTTGAAGTACTTGAAGTACTTGAAGTACTTAAGACTCTTCTTAGTGTAATTGTGCTTTCGGTCTGTATCAGACATAAGTGCTACGTACATCCGTCTGTGAGGCAGGTTTTGACCACTTTGTGAATATTTTAGGCTTAAACAACAATGCAAAAGTAGTGCGAAATTGTCGACTCATTGAGCAATATAAGATAAAATTTATGGAACCGTTTAAAAGTGCCAATATATCCATAAATTCACCGAATAAATGATAACATGTCCGGAAGAAACATTTCCCTAATATTATGCTAAGCAGGCCAAGTATTCCTTGAGGCAGTTCTGTGATGAGGAATAATATGAGGACAGCCACCAACATCTTCGTTGTCCTGTCTGTTCGCTTCACTGACTTGCATGCAGCTCTTCTCTCAGTAGGCAAGAGACTTGCCGGGTTGCAATTGCCGTATCCTGTAAACAGAAGAAAACAATTTTTCACGTTGTATTCACCGTGCATCTTGATAGCTAATTACAAGTTTTAGAAACCAACTTATGCAATATATTCTCATAAGTAAGTTAATTGCCCCTACATATGTTTCGACTTTTAACAAGCCATCCTCAGGGGGTCAACGTTTTACATATGCTTTACATCTATTAGTTCAATTTTTAAACAACTTGTACATCTCGAGAAAACCTGTATACAAAACAATACTGCCATTAATTTTATAAACTACAATAGATATGTTATTTTTTTAAAGAAACTTTTAACCTTTTATGGAAAAATAGTATAACACATTCCCCTGGATTTTACATAATTCGACAGCTGGAAGTAATGATTCCATAATGCACTGGGAATTAAGATTTATTTTATTTTATTGTATGTGGATGTACAAGTCGTTTAAAAATTGAACTAATATATGTAAAGCATGTGTAAAATTTTGACCCCCTGAGGATGGCTTGTTAAAAGCCGAAACATATGTAGGGGCAATTGACTTACTTATGAGAATATAGTGCATATGTTGGTGTCTAAAACTTTTAATTAGAAGAAAACAATGTGTGAGACCTTATTGCACCCTAAATACCATGACAGCACGCATTGCGCCTACATACAACACCACAAGACATGACATTCCAGAAGGCAACATTAATAGAACAGGGATATCCTTATAAATGTGAATCCTTTTTGAAACTCATTATTTATAATTATCAGTTTTTTAACCAACGAATGGACTTTTTTATTTTCGTATTTCTGTTCAATTTACCTTACATAAAATTGTGTATACCGGTGATTGCCAATGTAAATAGTAGCCTTAAACAGTGTAAAGGTTGTGATGATACCAGATGGACCAGTGAACAGTGAAGTGAACTTATCAATGTACCCTGATGATGGCCGAGTCACGGCCGAAACATATATAGTGAACTGCCCCTTTCTCCCACACGTACTAAGCCCCACAGATGGGAAAGGGGTAGTTACACAACAAAGAGATAACATAATAAATGAAAATATATTCTACATAACAAAACCTTAATAAAAAATCTCACATACAATAATATACAGAAACACGATATATATAACCGGCATAGCAATTACTTGCCTCATACATACCAAATCAAAATTACCTTGCTGTTGCCGTGGGACTAAACCCAACTAAAAACGACGACTCGGGACCACGGCATCAGCCAAGGGACTCCAACCCCAGCTGGCTCGCTGAACTGAATTTGGAACCCATTGCCAAAACCGAATTTTGATACTACCTGCAGTCAGGCTAGGATCAGAGTGACCAAACGAAGCATTCATACGTAAAAGGAAAACTACTGGCAGGAGGGGAATAGGAGAGTGGAAAGAGGGAGGAACGATGAGCGCGGCGAAGGTCCATAGTTCTATCCGCGTACGAGGTACTAGGAGGAAATCCCGGTACAATAGGGTGAATTGAAAAGAAATACGAAAATAAAAAAGTGCATTCGTTTGTTAAAAAACTGATAATTAATGTCAAGATGCACGGTGAACACAACTTGACATTAATGTCAAGATGCACGGTGAACACAACTTGACATTAATGTCAAGATGCACGGTGAACACAACTTGACATTAATGTCAAGATGCACGGTGAACACAACGTGACATTAGTGTCAAGATGCACGGTGAACACAACTTGACATTAATGTCAAGATGCACGGTGAACACAACTTGACATTAATGTCAAGATGCACGGTGAACACAACTTGACATTAATGTCAAGATGCACGGTGAACACAACTTGACATTAATGTCAAGATGCACGGTGAACACAACGTGACATTAATGTCAAGATGCACGGTGAACACAACGTGACATTAGTGTCAAGATGCACGGTGAACACAACGTGACATTAATGTCAAGATGCACGGTGAACACAACTTGACATTAATGTCAAGATGCCCGGTGAAACACAACTTGACATTAATGTCAAGATGCACGGTGAACACAACTTGACATTAATGTCAAGATGCACGGTGAACACAACGTGACATTAATGTCAAGATGCACGGTGAACACAACGTGACATTAATGTCAAGATGCACGGTGAACACAACTTGACATTAATGTCAAGATGCACGGTGAACACAACTTGACATTAATGTCAAGATGCACGGTGAACACAACTTGACATTAATGTCAAGATGCACGGTGAACACAACGTGACATTAATGTCAAGATGCACGGTGAACACAACGTGACATTAATGTCAAGATGCACGGTAAACACAACGTGACATTAATGTCAAGATGCACGGTGAACACAACTTGACATTAATGTCAAGATGCACGGTGAACACAACTTGACATTAATGTCAAGATGCACGGTGAACACAACGTGACATTAATGTCAAGATGCACGGTGAACACAACGTGACATTCATCATTTATACTTTCTTCACATTTTGCTGTTCTGGGTCAATTCACCTTGTTATTTCGTGGGTGGGTACCAACGTTTCAGATAAACTGTCTCCAGTTGCAAGGAAAAAAATTTTAGTTTGGAGTGCATCTGTCCTACACTAGCAACTTTTTTCTCATTACACTTACTTCGCTTTTGAAATTCAGCTTAATACACTGTGTACCTCCGCAACGTTGATTCTCATCTACCAGAGTGCACGGTGTCAGAAACAAAAGAAAAGTCTCATTTACATTGATTTTTTGAAGGAGAATATATTCTTATATTGTATGCTATAAACGGCTAAGGCTTTATTATTATTATTATTTAATTTTTCGTTATCACCTATATGCAGGTTATTTACAATTATATACCTGAAGCAAACCATGTTTCTAGAATACATAATGTTACAGCTATTCTGTAGTTACACTTTACGCTACATGTAATGCTATTCCACGCTCAATGTTCTGTACTTTACACCAGTACGTCCCGCAGTACGTGTGCAGTGCCCAGTGTGGCTGTTTGTTGTAGTGCCTTGATGTCGTGCTTTACACATATGTTGCTCAGGTACTGTCTGAGTGATTTTGAGATGGTTACAGTTGCCCTTATTATTACTGGTAGTACTTTTGTTTTTACACTCACAAGTGCTGTATTTCTATTGTAAGGTCTTTATACTTTAGAATCTTCTCGGCTTCTTTCTTGAACACATTTGTATCGCCTGATATCCAAACACATGTTTCCGTACATCTTCCCTTTCATTATCACGGATTACGATGTCCGGTTTATTTTAGGGATTTTACTGTCGGTTTGCACTAGTTGATTTTATAATGTTTATTATTATTATTATTACTATATTTTTAGTATTTATGAATAACAGCAGAAATTCGCAAAATTGGAAGATTTGTTTGAATCGGTATTACTGTCCACCTTTGCCGAAGGAATACTCCAGATAACAGGATTACACAGGGCATATTGTGATAGATCAAGAATTTTAGTACGAATATACCCGCCTTTGAAGAACTTTGCGAACTTATTTAGGTTACGTATGTTTGACGAATTGCGTTCTTAGCAATTTCCAGTCGCCAAAAACAAAGGGCTTTGTGCTATTCCTTCTATAACGGTGAGCCTGGATAATTCTGCCACGGAATTGATCGCCACAGGCTGAGCCAAATCAACTCGATTACAGCTTTGGAGCGACGACTTTGTTCTCTGCTCGACTGAAACTAGTGCCTTCCAAGCTGATCACATATGTAAGGGGGCCTCTTTTTTGACGGTAAAGCGGTCGAAGCTTGTTACTCCTCATTATTGCTTACCTTAAGATTGCGTAGTCGTACTTCTACTGCAGTGTACTCGTATATGTACATGACGCGGCGATGAATTTTAGAGGGTACTGTACCTTTACCTAGCTAATGAGTAGCGTCACATATAAGAGTATTCTCAAGTACCCAATAAACTAGTCTAATGCATCTCACATAGACCCAGTGTTAACTGCTTTACGTATGTATGTTCTGTACATTAGAACTACATTTGTTCAAATAATTGATAGATAATTTAATGTCGCTGCGTCAACTGTTAATTTTATTTTGTGTGTCAAATTTTATGCGGAAAATCTTCAATAAGATACAAGTTTTAACGTTAACAAATGTTATAATATCATAAATATTCTCGCACGTTTTCAATTATTTTACAAATTATTTAGTGTAATAAAAACGATAAACGCACGTGTCTAACTGCGTGTGATACAGAAACCTTAACAATTAGGCGGCCTAGTTCCGAGTTGCGCTGTTGCGCCACAGAAAAAAGTTATAAACACTAAGCACTGTTCCACATGTATAACTGAGATCTGAATTATTTAACACATTTAGTGAAATTGCATATTTTTACTTTTTTATGATAGGGGCCTAACGACAATCAAGATTGGTCGAAACATGTTGCCTGAATAATAATAATTTATTGAACATATATGAAATAAAAATTTGTCTCGAAGATATAAATGTCTTAATATTTTTAAATTAATACGAAGTCTAAAGGAGGGGCAAACTAAGAGGTCGTGTTCTGGTTGAAGGTGCGAACGTGTAATGCGCTTCCGAAAACTGAGGTATATAAGTGGTCAGTGGCGATAAACTGTCTAAGACCCTATATATTTGCCTGTCCATTCCAATCATATCTTCCTTCAAACTGAAAGACCCACTTGTACTAAGCAGAGGAGTTATTTAATTAATATATTAACCAACTTAAGCACTTAATAAAATACATTCAGAAGTATAAAACTCCTATAAGCTCCTACATGTTTCGGCACCGAGGTGCCATCATCAGGGAGTTATTCTGACAAATGAGTATAAGGCCAGCACGCTTAAGTAGGTGTTGTGTCGCCTTCATTAAAACGATTAAAATATTACAACTCTAAAATGTACAACTGTGTCGACCTCGGTGGACTAGTGGTTAGCGTACTCGCCACTGGACCCAAGGTTCGCGGGTTCGATCCCGACCGAGGTCGATGGATTTTTAAGGGTGATAAAAATCCGGAGGGGAAGTAAAGCCGTCGGTCGTAGATTTACGGCATGTAAAAGAAACCTTACGGCATTGCCTCCATTTCTCACCCAAGTCTCCTGACTGCCTGGCAGATGGCTCTGGCGGGCACATCAGGATCGATAGAAACAGTAGCGCGGCCAGTTGACCAGTCACCAACTGCCACGAATGCGCACGACTTAGTAACCTCGAAAAAAAAAGAGGAGGCAAGAGGAGGCCCGGGCCCATACAGGGCTGTTGAGCCATGGTTATTATTATTATTATATAAAATGTACAACTAGTGTATTAATTATAACAATATGCAAGGTATGAGCAACATAAAAATGCAGAGGAATGTTGCTGTGTCATACCCACGTAACACATACTATTTCTGAATGACTGTACGCTCTGCATTCATGTTCCTCTGAGTTTCCTCAGGCATGTGGGAAATTGAGATTCAATGCCTGGAAAATTCTTGCAAAGAACATTAGTAATAATATGACAGGTTAGCCATGCTGGTGCTCGTATGTTGCATCTCCCCGAACACTGGACACATTTTCATGCACTGTATATGACATACTTTTCCGAAAAATTTCGTTACAAGAAATATTTGGCATAACAGGAAGAGGCTCAGGCCGCTCAATCTGTGTCCCCTTACGTTTTGTCCTGAGAACCGCGATCGTCGGTAGGAAGCATGGATGTAGCTACAGCTGATTCTCCTGTCTGTATTCTGTTCTGTGTAGTACATTTGTGACAAGCTGATAGCCCGTCAAGTAGTACAATACAACATTCAGACAAGACAGACAATGTATGTATAACGCAATATGCAGGCGCGTTCGCGTAACCATTTTTGCCGTAGAAAAGCAATTAAGTATTACATATTCTGAGTGTGTGTTTGTAGCATTATTTATCCAGCATGCAAAGCGCATGCGCCGTATTATATTGTCAATCTGTGTCCTGTTCGACTCTACAGTATTTTTCCACATTATCTCATAAACGGCACGATTTTCGGGAAACAATTATTGAACACAAAATGTGTGTTTTGATTTTCTCTACAACTTTTGTCTGAAACATTTCTCATTTAAGAAGCATTCAGTGAGATACTATCATAAATGTACTTAGGTCTTCATGTAAAGTACCGTTATTGTTGTGAGTTTTTAATGAAACTTTAATTTTCTCGACAGATTTTGTAAAAATATTCAAATATCAAGTTTTACGAAAATCCGTCCAGTGGGAGCCGAGTTGTTCCATGTAAATGGACGGACAGACATGACAAAGCTTATATTCGCTTTTCGCAATTTTTCGAACGCGCCTAAAAATCGGTAAATGATAGGCCCTTGGGCTGCACTAGCGCATGGCGCCATAGTAGAATATGGAGTTACTACAAACCTTTAAGGGCCTGTTTTCTGCGGTTGACCTTGTAGAGCGCCTTTATGAGCCAGCAGCTTATGACGGTCAGGACGGCGCAAGGCAGCAGCTTGATGATGACGCCATAGATCCAGAAGTTGACGTAGTACAGCAGCTCGTCGTTCCCCTTGGCCACCCCGCTCAGCCCCACGTGATGCAGAACAATTACTTCACCATTCTCGATCACCATTGTCGCCTTTATTTTGAATATGAAGTACGATGGGATGCAAATTATCGGGGGCAGGATGTAGGCGATGCCTATCGCCATGTTACATCGTCTGTCGGAACAGAGGATATGGTTTTGTTGTGGGTACCTGAAACCATTCGCGGAAAATTATAAAAATTAGAAGGAAAATTTTTCCTGTGCTTACACTAACACCATTTCATGAATATATATATATATATATATATGGAGGAATGAGGGAAGAGTACCACGTGCTTTTTTCTGGGTACAGTTGGAGGTAATAGCCTTAACCTTAACCCTTAACCGCTTAAGTGTAGACAACTTTTTCCCGGGACCCACCGGTGGGCCACCCACCTGGCCTGGCCTTCGGTGGAGACGAGAAACTCCATTGCCTCTGCCGTGAATGAACTCAGATTCCACGGTCGTCCGCCCCGTAGCCTCTGAGCTATGCAGACTGAATTATCGCTACTCGCTTCAGGGAACTTTTTATCTAAAAAAATAGTACCGGAACCATATTTGTACCATAAACTACAGCTGCCTTATATTGAGGCTATGTACTCAGTTTGGAAACTGGCTATTATAATTGTAGTGTAATGGTATTATGCAGAGTCCCACGGTACAAAATGCCCTTTGCACCGGAGTACCAAAATTACCCAAAGATGTAGAAAATGCTGCCGAAATACTACCATCTGCGTCACCAGATATTTCAGTAACCTTTTAAGCTGTTTGAACTGCGGGATTGGAGAGCTGCAAATTTCCGTGAAAGGTATTGAATTTGTCAGAACAGGAATATTATGTTATCGCCTTTGTTGTGTGTGTGTGTGTGTGTGTGTGAGTGAGTGACTGAGTGACTGTGTGAGTCACACACCGATCGCCATGTTTATCCAGTTTGCATGGTTCCGACAGAGCTTCATTTGAGTGTGACGTCCACACACCGCTTTCCGTTTTTATTACCAGATGGCAACCAAAATTGTTTGCGATAAAAGACTGGTTTGTGCGTGACTTCGTAAATTGGTTTGTTTGGTTTCCATGTCTATGTTTCGGTTCGTAGTGTGTGAGAAAACAAGAAGAGCACCTGGATGTACCTACCCAGGTACACACACAAATAAGCTACATATATATATTAAAAATAGCAGACAATTTAGAATTTTGACCTCTGTGAATTAAAACTTATGTTACACGCACTAAATATCTCAGTCGATATTGTGTCTACATTACGGCATGAAAGACGGAATGTAAGAAGTTAGACTGATTGCTGCAGCAAGAATATTCTCTTCTCCACGAAGCCTAACTCCTATACCCACCAAGACTCTTCTCGAAGATGTGCCGCGGGACCTTCCCTGGCAGTAAAGCGGACGGAGCGTGAAGCTGACCACTACTGCCGAAGTTAAGAGGACGCCGTTTTGCGGACGACGACCTGCGTGAAGAGCTCCAACTTTTCAGCAAATAGTTTTACGCTACCGGCCAACAGAGTATCACGCAAAGGTGGAAAAGTTGTGTCGATAATGAAGGAGATTTTGTTGAGAAATAATCTCAGCTGTGTAAAGGATGTAACCACGATGTATGTAAATTTAATTACACTTATAATTACAGTTTCCGAGAGAAATCAGAGGCATTAGTTTCGTACCGCCACTGGTAGAAGCGCGTGGAGGTGTACTTCCGTTGTACTATTGTACTCCGTTGTAATATTTGGAAACAAATCTTTTTAAAAAATGTACACGTATACAAGATGTTTTGTGCAGTCTTATAGAGCGCCTGACGTAGTTACCTTGCTGGTTTTATGGTCTTGACAAATACTTTTTATCCGTACGCATGCGCACTACATACACACAGCATAGTGGAACTGCTGCATCTACTGTGTTCATGGTCTGGCTACGGGCCTGTGTATATCCTGTCTTTATGTCAACCTTACTGAGATGTGTTGCTGGTGTGTGTTGCGACTGTGTTACCAGGAACAGACTAGAACAGCGGTCGCCAACCGGTGGTCCGCGAGAAAATTTTGGTGGTCCGTGGAGAAATTTGGACATTATTTGCAATTTTTATGTATATTATACTGTTTCATTATATTCTGATTCGTCTTCGTGTCACCGACACAGGATCGCTGACAATTTTCGCCTTATTACGTTGCATCAAATTGCAAAAAATGGAACTTTTATGATCGTTATTTTATAGATGTTTGTACCTTTTTAAAAAAATTCATGTTAGTGGTCCGCGGGATTCAAAATTGTGAGTTTAGTGGTCCGTGAGGTCCGAATGGTTGGCGACCGCTGGACTAGAAGATTCGAGACAGCGAAAGTGACTCAGAAACTCTACGGAATATGACGATGCTAATTCAGTTCCTCAGCAAGGGGTAGCTGAACGGTGCAGTCTGCGTTCTCATTTTTCTTACTGTGAAAGTTACATAGGCAGTTGAAATGGAAAAGACCCGGTAGCTATGCCAATCCAATTTTCACCGGAAAACCGGAATAATATTTCAGCTACTTTGTTTTACATCCCATGTCGGCTCGTTTGCAAACATGCATTTTGAAGAGATAATTTTTGCATAGCAGAGTATGAGTTAGATGTTGTGCATTTTTCTACATGTTTCGACTTTGCTTTGAACAAACTGTGTTAAATCGAAGTTTAGATTTTCAAATTTGGTATGACGGTACGGTGAGCAAAGGGTGAGGAAGTACTTATATCCCCGAGGGAGAAAGCTTTACTTTGTGTATATAAGTATGTATATATATGTATATCTGAAGACTCTTTTCACCAGCGAACTGGAGTTAAATTTAAGGAAGAAACTAGTAAAGTGCTACATTTGGAGCATTGATTTGTATGGTGCTGAAACGTGGACACTTCGGAAAGTAGATCAGAAGTATCTGGAAAGTTTTGAAATGTGGTGCTGGAGAAGAATGGAGAAGATCATTTGGACCGATCGTGTGAGAAATGAAGAAGTATTACACAGAGTCAAGGAGGAGAGGAATATCCTACATACAATACAAAGAAGAAAGGCTAACTGGATCGGTCACATCTTGCGTAGAAACTGCCTTCTGAAACATGTGATTGAAGGAAAGTTAGAGGGAAGGATAGAAATGACGGGAAGACGAGGGAGAATGCGTAAGCAGTTACTGGATGACCTTATGGAAAAGATAAGATACTGGAAATTGAAAGAGGAAGCACTAGATCGCACACTGCGGAGAACTCGCTTTGGAAGAGGCTATGGGTCTGTCGTAAGACAGACTGCAGAATGAATATGTATCTACGCTTCGTGAGACATGAAATACAAAGACATAAATCTGAAATGCCGTAGATAAGTGTATCTCGAAATGTATTTCCGGCTTCCTGATAGAAGCGGCACTGAACTCGCGATGTAAAGAAATGAAAGGGAAGTTGCACGATTACTGTATCCTTAGGAAATCTCTGCTTTCAATTTAATTTGATAAAGTATCGGAAGACTGCTGATCCCAGTGGCCGCGCGGTCTAAGGCGTGGGTCTACGGCCGCTCGCTTACTAGGATTTTGGGTTTGAATCCCGCCTAGGGCATGGATGTCTGTCTCTTGGGAGTGTTGTGTATTGTCAGATAGAGGTCTCTGCGACGAGCTGGTCCCTCGTCCAGAGAGGTCCTGCCAAGTGTAGTGTGTCTGAGTGTGATCGTGAAGCCTCGAAAAATGAGGCTGCCTAGGCCCCCAAGGGGCTGTCGAGCCATTGGGGGGGGGGGGGAATCCTTAAGACTACTGAATGTAAGAAAGTAATCATAAAATGTTCTAATTTCACAACTCGTGCTCTGACACTTGACACATCTTGTTTCGTCAGTACAATGAGTGTGCTAAGGGTGGGCGACTGAGGACTCATGGTGTAATTCACGGCGTGGGCAAGAATTTTTATCTGCCACAAACCGTCTAGACCGACGCCGCAGCCCACTCAGTCTTCTCTTAATGGGTACCGGGAGCTGCTTCCCCGGTGGTAAAAATCCGGGGGTGAAACTCGCCAGTGATTGTCTTCCAGTGTCCAGTTTAACCTTTCAGCACCGGAGGGTATTTGAAAGGACTCTTAGTCTACAGACGGAGAATAATTCAGTATTTTCCCCAACGATGTAACGTTTTACTAATATTCTCTAAATGTGAACAATTGCAAAATTTGAAATCAAAGAAAGTTGATAATGTATTGAACAATGTATATAGACTGATATTAAAATATTTCACTTATGAATTTTACAGTTTTCCAACAAATTCAGTACTTTACTATAATTGTCATAAATTTAAACTAGTGCCGGAATTACAAGCAGAAAATTCACATCTTTTTTAGCTATTCAGTTTATTATAAATGCTTCATGTTACGAATGTGTAGAGCTATACCTCCACATCCCCATACGCCTTTATTGCGCGTATACTACATTTTACTTTTACGATGCCTCTACCTTAGACTTTGACTCTACACTGTAACGTTTGTAGCCTGTACTGCTTACCACAGAGACATATATCTTATTGAGATCAATTGTAGTAACTACTCTCAACAGTCTGCATATTTGTAGCTTTCACTTGTTGCCATGTTGACAGCGGTGTCTGAAAATGATTTTAAATAAGACAGTGCAGATTCATGGTTAGATATATGTGTAATGTTATAAAGCGTGTAATGCGTGAATATTGGATTGGAATGGTACTTTTAATGAAGAATTATGTTTTCAAAGCAGTAACATTTTTCACAAGCGTGGGTTTTTACATTCGAGTATCGGTATTAAACACAAGTAGCACACTGCAGCTCAGAGGGGATTTAAGGGATGCATTGCGTATCTGTTTACTTTTCCTAACGTTTCAAAGGCTGGAATTTTGGTAACCATTTTTAACTAGCTGTATTCAAAGGCATATTTATGAATGTTTAATCTTAGTACCTGAAATTTTAAGCTAAACATAAAGAAGAACAGTGTGAAGTATTTATAGGGCATCGATTTTTCGACAATTAACTCTCACCGAGAAGACGAGATTAAAATTTTAATTCGTGAAACTCCTGATTTAGTTATTTATCAGTCATTATCAAGCAGAATACAAACTTATCTCAGTAAATTTAACCCTGATCTATACGTTAAACATAAGTGATTGTGTAGCTGTGCTGAAAGAAACACTCTATTAGGCCTCCTCATTAATCGTGTAATATTTATAGCCCCAGCCCTGTTATAAGAAAGTCTTACAAGCCGCCACTGTTTTTTACTCATTTAAGGACCATGTAAAATTACAGTCTATCAGTAGAGAAGATATCCGCGGATCCCCGGTCTATTACTCACCTGATGGCGATATACCTCCAGATAGCCAGTACAAGCGTCAGTCCAATCGAGATGGTATGTAACACTTGTGAGAAATGAGAGTGGAAGAGGACAAACATTGCCCAACTATAGGGCATGTCGATTTCTCCAGGCAGCACCAGATAGGCGTAGAAGGCGTAGGGGACATACTCCATCATAACGAGCATATCTGCAATGGCGAGGGCAGTCAGGATCCTATTGATAGGAGCGCTGGCCATGTCCTTTCTCGTGAGCACCGCCACGTTCAAGACGTTGGCCAAGGTGCCAAATATACAGACGACCAAACTGAAATACCCATGTAGTGATTTGTATGGTAACAGAATATCCCGCATGGCGCCGCTGCAGTAACACTGGGTCTTGACTGGAACAGGCTTCAATGAAAAGTTGAACATTTTTCTAATGTCACTGATGTTGAAGTGTTCCAGTAGACTCTGAGTTTGAGACAGAGATGAAGCTAGATCTTTATCGAAACCCTCTAACTCTGCTAGGGATTTGTTGAACGCAGATTTGTCAGAAAATGCGTCCATAATCAGAAGAAGTTTGAGTGCACGTGCTAAACTATAGCTTGAATTTTGCAAAAATTTTCGTGAAGTTTCATTCATATTTGCTTAATTAAGATCTCTCCACGTCCAGATTCACAGTTTGATTAGTTGGCACGAAATGAAGAAGATAAAATCTGATTTACAAATTTCTCGTGAAAGAAATTCCTGCGATGCCTGTCCATTCTGCTTGTCTTCTTCAGCTACGATTTGTCTATTGTAAAGGCAAGGTACAGTAAATGTTTATCGCACACACAGCAAACTAATGCAGACTGTTTCTTAGAAATACACTCTAAATAAGTCTCGCAGATCTTTTTCTCTTAATGTTCAGGGTTGGAGGCGACCAAGTTTCAAAATCCTTTCGTGGTGTTAATATTTTTTGTACCTTTAATGACACTAAACACCATACTCAGAGTTAGGAGTGGCCCTCGTATACGAATTAAAACACATTTTAATGTTGTATCGCCGCAGAATAAGCAGGTAAAAGTATAGAGGCCAAAGTCTTAGAAGACAGTCTCAACCGTTCTTTACCGTTGAAGAATTACATTTAGCTAAATTAAATACCTAACACTTCAGTTTGTATTTTCCAGAAAACATATCTTTTTCCTTATAAATACCAATCGGTAATTGAAGTTTAGGAAATTAAGCACTGTTTTTCAGACACTTATATATAAAGACATAAATACACTGCGTGCCGAGTGAAGAGTTTCTCAATGTGACAGCAGACGTTTTACACTGGGCTACGAGAGGTTAAATATCTACAAACACTTTACATGATAATCGGTCTACAAAGTACACGAAGTGGTATTATGGTTCAATATCCGTTTATCATGAGTAGTTGATAAGTAGTTAGAAAAGGTTCAGAACTTCAGTTTCTTGAAATTCTTGAAATATGTACACACATCGTGCGGTATAAAGCCCTCTCCATTTTGAAATGACGTATTTGTACAAAACCGAACTGTTGTTCACTTTGATTCAGTATGGAAATAGCAACACTGTGTTGAATAACTGTAATTGTAGGAAATATTTCTTTTCTCTCCAGTTTTATATTCTGTAATTTGGCTTCTGTTTAAAGTGCAGTTTGCTGAAAGTTCTGTTTCCGAATTTGAGAGAGTAATAATATTTAATTTAAAAGTACTTTAGAAGGAATATTCGCATTACTATGTAGTATTACGTTATATTAAATGCAGTGTAAATGTGATACACTTAAAGGTTTTTTTTGTAAAGATTTCAGCGTGTTATATCACGTATAATATCCAGTTTTACACGTATTTAGCACAGTGTCCACATCGTAATAAGTTTCCTTCATAACATTTGTCTGTGTTTCTTCCCTCTGTACAAAGGGAATTTACTCCCTGCACTCAAGGCCCCAACCTTGCTTTCAATGCAACACTTTGCCCTCAGAAGGGACTTTCCACACAAGTTCACACTGAATCTTCAGTAATTTAAGAATTTGGTAGATTTTGTCTTTTTTATTCCCCTGCAAGAACAACGAGTTAATCTTCTGCAGTTCACTTCATGGACACCTGTAAGAAAGGAAAAGGTAACTATTAGTACCAAAGGATGTATCAAATATGTTGGTGCTTGTGGAGGGTGAAGAAAAAACGCAAGGCCAAACCTACTTAACGTATATCTACACCACAATACAACAAAAAATAATTTTATGAAATAGGCGTTCTGAAACATGGTTTCCGAGTTACGGCCTCCTGACGACTGAAGAAAATGCTGAAAGTGTCCATCTTGAGTTTCCATGCAGACAGACTTCTGCGACCCTACTTTCTTCCACCACGTCTGACTGGCGCTGTTTACCACGGTTTCCTACGCAACCTTCCTCCAGAGCTGTTGCAAGACGTGGATCTGCAGACTGGATTCACTTACGGTTCGTGCATGACGGTGGTCCACCACATCTCCTTCTTGCAGTTGGGCAGTTCTTGAACAGCGTGTTTCCAGAACAATGGACAGCACAGGCGGACCAACAGCAAGGCCTGCCCGTTCCCCTCATGTAAATCCCTCACATGTTTACCTGTGCTGACATCTGCAGTCTGCTGTTTGTGCTGCAGAAGTCGGTGACGTCAGGACTTGCAACAACGAACACAGAATGGGTTTGAGGTGACTCTACGGTACCTGGAATTGTGCAGCGGGTCAGACAATCACTGTTCAGATATGCAACGTCCGTTTTGAAGTTCAAGTGGACACTTTGAGCATTTTCTTTGATCATCAGGAAGCCATAAGTCGGAAACCATGATTCAGAAGGCCCAAATTCATATAATACGTGTGTTTTTTCTCGTATTGTGCTTTGCCCATACATTTATCCAGCACCCTGCATTTTCACGCAGCGTTCCATCATCAATCTATAAAGCATTCTATTACTTAGTTGGGATTTATCCTAATACACACAGTTTTCTCTGCACTGCCTGGAGCAGAGTTATGCTTAAATAAGAGCCTAACAATCGCACTGATGTCAACAAATTCTCGCCTGTTATGCCACAAGAAGTTTCATATCCGATGCACCTGAACACACTGCTGGATCTAATTCCGGGCCACATCAATAAAGTCCATTGTCTCACACCTTTCTAACCTTGTATAAGTTTCTACCCATCAGCACTGCAATCGTTGGCTCGAATCCCATTCAAGCCAACGATTGCCGTCTTTTACTCTTTATCAAGGCCTCGATGTCCGTCAAAGGAAAGCTAACGAATTTTTACTAGACTAATAATGATTTCATAAGCTAGTTCTTCGTTGGAATAGGTCAGAGGGCAGAATTGGTAAAGACTGAAAAGAATGATTTATGTTTGTCGCACATATGACAATTTTCACTTTTCCAGACTATTTTCTTTTCACATTTATTATCTCTGCAATGCGTGCTACATTAACCTCCTGTCTCTTCCGCCTTCTTATCACTTGCATTTCAAGAGGTGACATCGCAGTATTCTGGACAAAATTCCACTCGGCAAGGGCACGAAAAACTCCATTTCAAGGGATTCTGGGACCTCATATATACATTTCAAGTGTGTAGGAATTATACGTTCAGACTCTTGATAACAAAGTCACTGAGCTGACAGAATGATTAGCACGGTGTTGTACGATATTTGAGCTTCTCATAGCGGTTTTACTGAAGATTCCTCTGGGATGTTTTATCCTGTTGTCTGGTACAGACTTAACAGTGTTTCGAAGGATTTTAATGCCTCTGTCTTCAGAATCAAGCAATCCCAGAGAATACCTGCGCGAGAGGATTTGTGTTATACACTTATGGGAGATATGAGTGGTGAAATGGATTTTCGTGTCCAGTTAATGTGGACGGTGATGTGTAATGGGAGATGGTTTAATTTTGGTTAGTGATGGTATGAGTGGTCCTGGTGGTTAAAATACGCGACTTGAGTATCAGAAGTGTGGATGGCGCGACAGTACAGTTAAATTTAAATCGTCGATGCTGTGACAAGTTATAATAAAGCGCCAGTGGTGATACCGTGGGGTTTGGTATATGCAGAACAGGTGCTGACAGTCGCAAATACATGTAAAATTAGAATAACAACAAACATGTATATGAATGCAAGCTAGTGACCCGGGCTTCCATGGAACGTTTTGGTATCCGTTGAGAACTAACGGGTTTCTGGACTTTGTATATCGTCCGGAAATCTAAAATGACTAGATAACACGACGTTTCGGAAACTGGATCTGTTTCCGTCCTCAGTGAGTGAAGGGGAACACATACTCTGTAGGGTCCCTTAGATAGAGCTCTTCAGAGCAGATCCATTTTCCGAAACGTCGTGTTATCTAGTTATTTTAGAATTCCGGACGATGGACAAAGTTCAGAAACCAATTAGTTCTCAATGTTACGTACCGTCGTCAGAACGTTTTACAAATTACTTATTATGTATCCGCTCAGGCAAAAGCAAGCGGTCAGGAATGCGCTTGTAGTGGAGGTTGGTGAGTGGTTGTTGACGTGTATTGGTGTGCACTGTGTAGGAAGGTATTGTGTACTCAGTACCCTGAAGATGAAGGAGCTAAGATACTCCGAAACGTCGGAAGACTTGAGTCTGTACATACATGACAATCTTTCGCGTTAAGTACGTTAGAATCTCAGTTCAGTGTAGAGGCAGAATGTGGATTTCTTCGCCAAGCTTTACCTTGCCTTCTGACACACTCGTCAGTTTGTTACACGAGTTCTTGTTGTGCTTGGTGTCTAGACACTGGTGTTGACAAAGGGGAGGTGAAGGGGAGCAGGCGGCCAAATTAAACCCCGTACCCTCTTCATTTTTTTCTGCTACATTTCTTCAAAATGTACTTTCGAAACGTTCCTCATTTGCTGCGGATATTTTGTTCTATTTTATCTTTATGCTTTCTTATATAACATAAATGAGAACAAGATTAAAATGAGAAGAGAGAAGGAAGCAGAAATCATGGCGAGGGAATGAAATGCCGCTGAAGCACAATAAAAAAGTTATATCCAATTCCACATCTGCTTTTATCCCCGGAAATAAAACACTGACTGTAATTCAGCAGTCTGCGGGTCCGTTGTCATTATGATGTACAGCATTCTGTCTTACTAGAAACACACAAAATGTTTCTTTTGCCACTAGGCAGATAAGTATGTTTTTATAATATTCAATTACGCACACATTTCGGTATTTTGCGAAATTTAAAAAAAAAGTAGGTCATTGAGTAGAAGCAGATGGATGTAATATAAACAAATTTGATGGAGCAAAGTGCAAGTAATAGTTCGGCTAGGCAATGAACGTACCGCAGTTAAAAACCAGAAATTTTATTTTCTTTAGTAAAGGAGCTCGTTATGGGGCAAATTCTGAAAGAAGTACGTAAATATGCAGGCTACACCCACTTATAAGATAGTATTATCAGGTACAGAGGTTATTTTACGGGGGTAAAGCGGCCGGGCGTGTAAAGCTGACCACTAACTTCTAGTGCCGAGGCTAAGAATCGAGGGAGTTAAACCTCTCTTCCACCATATGCCTTCATGACGTGGACAGAGACAAATTTCCCTTTACCTTTCACCTGCATGAACACTACTGCTACCGAATGCCACCTTCGATCATTAGTCGCTGCTAATTTTTGTTCTTCACATCTCGAACATTGGTTTTCCTACCAGATGCTTCTTGTAGTCTTCCTCATTTCCTTCACACATGTTGGGAGTAACACGACTTGCTTTTACATCCTTTAGAACTCTCCGTGCATTAATCGTATCATTCGACGCTGTATATTCTGAGATATTAAAGAAATATAAAGAAAATCTCGTGTTTTCGCTGTGTTTATTTAAGCTCCAGGATATTAAGAATTAGAGGAAACGGAATTATAATACATACACATAGGTAATTTCATGTCTAGAAGGATGTAATTTTCCAAAACTTATTTCACGTTAAAGGGGCACGCGGTGGCACAGTTGGTTGAGCCACTGCGCTACAAGCCGGAAGGTCGCTGCTTCGATTCCCGATGGGGTCATTGGGATTTTTAATTAACTTTATCCTTCCGGGCGCACTATGGTCCCTGGGGTCGACTCAGCCTCTAAGAGAAATGAGATTGTCTAGACATTCTGGGAGCCTCAACGTTCTGGAGTCCCAAGGGCTTGTCCAGGCCTGTAAAGGGGCAGCTTTATTTTATGTTAAAAGAGGCTTGGTATCTATCGGATTGGTGGATAGGTAGGCTGCAGAGCATGTCTGAACATTATGGAGATTCCAATTTATTCAACGCATATCCCAGCCGCTATACTCAACGAACAAACACATACAATATAATGTGTTTATGGTTTAATAGTTCTAATCAACTCCTGTGGATCTGCAGAAAATTTGTGTCGAAATACAATTTGTGTAAAATTGACTCGCAATTACATGTTAAGCATCTGTTAGAACTTTAGGGAATCATTGTTTTTTTTTCCGCATCCTCAGGCGGTCAGTCGCCGGCCTCTCACCGCGGAGGCCCGGCTTCGATCCCGGGTCAGTTTATGTGGGATTTGTGGTGGACAATGTGGCACTAGGACAGGTTTCCCCCCCAGTACTTCAGTTTTCCCTTGTCAGTTTCATTCCACCTGTGCTCCATTACTTGAAAAAATGAAAAAAAAACTGATAATCTCTCTCTTCATCTTCATCACAAGGTTGCACAATAAGCCTTAAGGCTGCGGTGCGTCCGTAGAATCTGCTGCGGGGCCCTTCTCCACAAAAAAATCCGCATCCTTAGCCAACTTCCTTGTCTGCACTTAACTTTTTCGTGCCTCTGTTAACTTCCTTCCTGCCTCGAAATAACAATCTAAGTCAGTCGGAGGCCTATGTCTGTGTTCCTTTAGGATACGTGATATAGCAACACACTGTCACTAGTGTCAGTGTCTGCAAACTGCCTTTCTATGATAGGAATTAGTTTGTGCAGCGCGTAGACACACAAAAGCACGCTCCGTCAGTAATAAACCTTCTGTTAAAATTAAGACACTGTGCGTTGTTATTGGTATTATCAAGTAAAACAAACAATGACAGGTCGTAATTCGCAGTGTGTCTGCACGTGTCAGGGTAGCAACATAAACTGCATTAGATAAAGTTACGAAGCTTTGTACAGATTCATGTTCAAATTAGATGACTAATGAACTGTTAAACCGCTTATCGGGTTTTGCGAACTGACACTCTCTCTCTCGACTTGTCATGACATTTAATGCAGTTATTGAACTGTCTTTGTTGAATATGTTGACACATTATCGGAGAACTCAGGTTTGATCCCCGGAGGATGAAATGTTGCCATTGTGGTAAATGCGTATGTCTCTACGATAAATTTTACACAGAAGGTACTTGCTTTGAATCTCAGCGCCGAAACTGGGAGTACTGAGTGTTTCTTTGTGGTTCCTGTCGCCTTGAAAACTTACCTGAAAAATGATTAAGTGCCTGAGAGGGTATTAGGTATTGAGTGATTGTTGTAGGAGAAGACTGCTTGTATTGAACTCCCTAAGAACAGAAGCGTTTTTACACGAAATTTGGAGGAACAAATCGAGAATTATTATTAATTACATTGAGCAACAAATGCATATGAAACGACTACAAATCATACATAACATATAAAATTGCCACACTTTTTAGCGCCAGAATACCTTCTTCAGGGAATCCAAAGTACAAAGGTTTGCACGTACCAACAAAACACTCCTGGCATTAGAATAATAAAACGTTAGAAATGTTAGAATTATAAAGTTTGTTGGCTTCAGAATTGACATAACATGAAGATGTAGGCAACAGTTCAAGTTTTTACATAATTTTATGCCAAGTATGCAAACAAACATCTGACTGATTCAAGTGTGATCCAAGAGGATCTAGTCCATGTGGTGTGTGTCGGTGTACACAGCACCGCCCGATAACGAAGCCTATGCTCGTCTCTGAAAATTTCTCTGGTTTACCTCCATAAAGCCAATTATTTCTGAGATTTTTGACCAGTGAGAAAGGCATTTATTTCAGGCTTCCGCCGCGATTTTGATGTAATCTGTGGTCTTCTGGGTAATTACACGGCGTCGTGTGGTAATTATTTACCGACGTTTCGGGACGTGTCAGTCCCATCTTCACGGGTCAAGATTCCAAGAAGGAAAGAAAGGCAGTTTCATCCATATTAAATATCCAAGTAAAATGCAATATATTTTCATCGATAATGTTTTTCTAGGATGTCGATGGATTCCCTCTCTTTGCAGAACCCTCAAGCGCTGGCTGAGGGAGTACCATTTCATGGAGACGGACAATTAATCCGTAATAACACTTCTTGCCAGCAAATTCCTTTTGGCGGGTGAATGTCAGCGGCAAATATTTTAGCTCTCTTATTTCAAAAGATAAGCGTCGAAGATCTTCCCTTTTTAACCCAAGAAGTTTTCGTCTACCTGCGGCATATGATTCAACAAATCATCAACTCATTCTGGAAGGTCACGAGTTCATTCGAAAAACCCTTAAATCTCAACAGAATTTCGTGTTTTTTTGGCTGCTTTCCAGATAATGTCAGTTTCTGTTGCGTAGTTGACACCTATGTGATTTGATAGGCAGCCAGTGATTTTTCCAAAATTTAGTCTTTTCTTTTTCTTTGTTTGCACCGATTCTCCAGCTTAAACAACACAGAAAGTGAGAATCAGGGAAAGGATACTTGAATTAAAAATTGCAAATTCATGTACTGATGAGAAATCACGAAATTACTTGCTAAATAATCAATCTTACAACTTCCAAACCTTTGTACAATGTTTCTACAATAAACCACAAAAATATTGGTGGCCTAACATAGGAAAATACTGCCAGTCCAATTTAGAACAAATTTCCATTTCTCTTTTCACGAAAGACCTTCAATAACCAATATCAATATCTAGTATTAAGGCCTTAATTTTATCCCTGGGAAAGTGTGTTTACACGTTTATAAATGGAAATTACCTCAGCTGAAGAGCACTTCATTCACGAGGGTAGAAGTAGAAGCGTAAAATAAAACGAAGCACATACAAAACTCAAGAAAGCACTCCACATCGAGCATCACGTCCTCCATTTTACAATAACGACTGCAACCTTCAACTTTTTGTCACTGTAGTGCAGAGAATTGTGAGGTGTGAACTCCTAAGTTCATAGTTCAATTTAGGAAGTGACCCAATTTATGCAGTATTACTCTACTGCTTTATTATTCGTTTACTGTAGCTTCCCTTTTTTGTTGCAGAATTTATTAGGATTCTACTGAAACTAGATTGCGAATGGGATATTTAAAATCTGAGGCCTATTACAAAGTTTTATCAGACCATTTTTATAGAGCGACCCAGGAGAGCAAAGAAATAACTTAGAGAAGGCAGCGAAATTTCAGGCCGGGAACCAAACTCGGGACATCCAGAATAAAGAGTAAAAGTGCTAGCCATTTATCATATTTCTGTACGGTTATCGAAGGTGCATAACTCAATAAGTGCGTGTTTTGCAGTATCGACGCACAACACTGGCAATAGTACTTTTTTAGCCACGCACTCGGAGACTAACTTTTTATTTCCTCTTGGCCACCTACCTAATTGGCCCCGGAAATTATTTCTCTGGGGATTAAGCAATAGGGGCGTAAATTGGGCGTGAATCTAACCTACTTCCAAAGCCGAGACTAAGAATGTGTGGAGCTATATTTCCACTTCCCCATACAGCTTAATATTGTGATACAAAAGAACAACTTTACCTTTCACCTACTCCGTCTCTATTCTTCCTTTACAAATTTCACTACTTACAGCCCAGTGTTCATACTGCCTGCTGCAGACAATGCTTTATTCTACTCTGTTATTACAAGTTGTGTTATATTGAAATGTTAAGGCTGAAAATATTACAGGCGAAACATAAAAGTACTAAGGGTGGTGTTTTGTTTATATTCAAGAAAAATAAGGGAATATTGCTTGGTCTTTAAGTTCACGTCGCAATATATGTTGCATTCTGCCATGAACGTTATCCTCAATCCCTCGGGGTCTTAAATCGGCGCCACATAGAAAGGAGGAAAGCTATGACGAAATAGTGAAAGAGGTGGGACTTGTCTGTATTAGTGAGATGTATTTCTTTTCTAAAGACGGGGCCTGGAAGCCTTGAGGGACCCGTTTGCTTCTAGGAGTAGAATGGTTTAGTTGTATCTGCTGTCATGAGCGGTGAAATGTGTGTAGTAAGCGCGGCAGTGGACAGTCGTGACCTCTGCTCTGAATTGGATATTGCCTTCTGCATTCAACTTGTGGTTCTGAGGCTAAACAGGCATGTCAGTGGCTCTCGAGAGAAATTATCGTACCGAACACGAAGGCCAACATTTTATTTTACATGTAGAGAATATATTTCTTTTTATCACTTTCTTAAATTCTTAACTACATTTTGTTCTGTTTATTTATTTATTGGTTTTTGAAAACACTGGGCCAATTGAAATATTTTGAAGGGAATTTTGTCCTACAATATTGCCTGTTGTTTTGTATGGGTTTGAAGCTAGGTCTCTCAGAAGGAGAAACATAGGCTGCAGGTTTTCGTGGTATACCAGTGTGATATACCACGCCGTCTGACGCGACACACGTCACACACTCTCTAGCAGGGCCAGATACGTATCTTCGGATCATAATATACCGAGACAGACGTTTGTATGCTTGCTCCATACAGAGTGCAAACAACTGGAAACTTCTACATGCAACAGCTCACTTTGAAAAGAAAAATTTAAATTTACAACATTGTAATTTTATGATTATTAACTTTGTGTACTTTAGAATTTTAATTTATACCAGGAACGGCTCACTTTAAACTTATAACATTGTCATTTTATGATCATTAAATTTGTGTAATTTAGAATCTTAATATTTTAGTCATTTTAATAAGGGCGAAACAATAGCTAGGTAAGCGTGCTGGCCTTGTACTACTTTGTTCTGAATAACTCCCTGAGAATGGCACCCCGTTGCCGAAACATGTAGGAGTTTTATACTTGCATCTGAACGTATTTTATTAGGTGCATGGGTTGTTTGGGTGATGTATTAATTAGCAATTATTATAGTACTTAATATTAATCGATTTTCAGCTTCCATAAAATGCAGAGAATTTTTTTACTAGGCGAGGAACTCTTACCTTTGCAAGAATGAAGTCTATCACTCGTCTACTTAGTTGTTTAGTTTTAAGCATATGTTTAGAAAATTCAAAAGAAATATTCGTTATATCCATGCAGTTTTACTTGATTTCCTATATCCTAACAAATATAACATCTGCTGTCTTTAAATGACAGAATGCTTTCGTTCGCAAGTGGCAGTCAGCCAATGAATATGATTTATCAGCCACTATTAAACTGACTGTAAATATCTTGGTCACTGTGACGATAAAGAACAGCAGCACAAATCATCGTCATTAATCGGAATTAAAGTAATTACTTACCGTTGAGCTTGCTGGAAGTTCACTCTTAGTGAAGGCGCAACTAAATTTGTTTGGCACTTTCCATGTCAGTGTTTTAATGGTGATTGAGTGTTACAGTACTGCACTAGTGGTCACATTGTGGTGAATAAATATTTCGCTACTGTCTTTGTCTCGTGAGCGCACGCGCACTCTTCTGTGAAGTTACACAGAGTGTCATATTTGTGTTACTGCAGAAGGTGGTGCCATTGAGGAACAGAAACGGGACCTATTGTGTTGACTTAAATTGTTGCATTAATTTTTACTGTATTGCTGAAATTACGCATATCATTATTTACACAATGTTCACAAATTTGTGGTGGGGAAAGCTACGTGTAAGTTAACACTATAACGTGTCTGCTTGTGTGTCTGTAAGTAAAGCCTTTCATAAAGACACTTACAGATGAAACTAAGAATTTAAAGTGAGTAAATACGTTGTCATTCTTTAATTAACGCTCACAGAAATGTGAAACTCGTTTCAAATACCGGGACCATTTTAAATTGTTCTTCATTCCTAATTCAACTGTAATTCATACACGACATCGATCAAGTACAAGCATGATTATTTTCATCAGCATTTTTCAAGAAAGGAAATGCGTTTTTAAAACATCCAATATTCAACTTATGCTATTGTGATGACGTGCATCCCGTTGTGTCTAGAATTTTATTGTTTAAAGTAATTTATATTACCGTCTGCACAACTTAATTATAGTTAGCTAAGTATTTATTCAAATTAAACAGCTACATGTTCCAACCGATATGCATATTAGTTAGTTAGTTAGTCCCCATGTCGCTCCAATCGCGGAGCATAGGGGCCTCCTTTCGGAGGTTTCTATGGTCATGTGCTTGATGTAACGGGTGACCAGCCCACTGACCGCAAAAGTTCCACTCAATCCTGATGTGCCTGCCAGAGCCATCTGGCAGGCAGTCAGGAGACTTGGGTGAGAAATGGCCGCTGAATTTTGCCGACGGGCACTACTAGTTCTATTCGTGCGCGTAGGGTTCTTTTACATGCCGTAAATCTACGACATGGAACCGACGGCTTTACTTTCCCTCCGAAGGAAGTGGTGCTCCGGATTTTTATCACCCTTAAAAATCATCGACCTCGGTCGGGATCGAACCCGCGAACCTTGGGTCCAGTGGCGAGCACCTAACCACTAGTCCACCGAGGTCGACACGATATGCATATAGATTGAATATTGTATATTTTATTACATTATATTCATTACTTTTTAAAACGGTGTAATACTTAATGCTTTCTGCAGAAATTTTTCTAATCTGTAATTACGTGAGAAAACTCGAATGCAATACGGAGGATAGAAAAGCTGTAAATTGATATTTGTAGAGTTTAATTCCATATTTGTGGCCTGATCAACCCGTAATATGCGGGCAATATGTTGCTCGCAACTGTTATGTTACCCGCGGAGGCATTTTTAAAAGAGAAAATGTCTTTGAACCCTTTCCCTGGCAGAGTGGAAATAGAACGCCGAAGCAATTTTGACAACTTATGAGCTGTTTATTTATGGAGACGTATGTTACGTCGGTAATTAATTTTTTAAAATGTGCTAAATTAGCTTCAGCCGAGCTCAGGTTGCGAATTACATTTTTCAAATTTTTCCTATTATTATTGGCACTGTGCTTTCATTACGCGTTATGTATAGAGGAATAAACATGTTAAAGCTTTACTTATAATTATACAGAATGTGTACTTTTTCATTCTTCATTCTGTGCTTTATATTTCAAGTTAACTCGCATCCAGACAAAATTTTGCCGAAGTTGCCCGCATCACATAGAAAGTTGAGCGGGCCTGCTGCATTGACTTTCTATCTTTCTCTCGGTCTTCCGAGCAAAATGTTTCCAAAGAAATTCCCCGGAAATTTCCGTATGTCCTTCTTGTCTGCCTCATGCTAGTTATATGCCTATAAATATATATACATTTTTGTGTGTGTTTGTGTGAAGTTTCTATGAATTTTGTCTCCTGCTTTTGTTATTTCGTTTCCCTTAAGTCAAATATTCCCAGTATTCTTTCCAAACATTTTAGTCTTTCTCTGTCACACACACACACACACAACCAAACACACACATACATACATAAATACATACATACATACGTGTATACATACGTATGTACGTACGTACATATCTACATAAATTATATGGATAAAATATTTGCCAAAATGAGAGTAGAATGTGGAATAAGCTCTAAAATACTATATATATAAAATATTCAAAAGTACATAGAATTATTTCAATACAAAATACTATAAATACAGCATGTAGAGAATTATGGATCTCATTTACACAAAATAATTACCTGAATCCGCTGAGCAGATTCCTTCTTGAGGACTCAATAATTTCCCAGACTGTCAAGGAATTCTTCGCATTGGATCACATAAATGTGGCAATAGTTTCGCATAAGTTTTGTCAGTTATATTCCTTAGTAATGTTGCATTTTCAAAAACACACAACATCACGCAGAACTTCGCAACTACCTATATCTGTCTTCACGTAAAGCCACATTAACCCCCCAAAATTAACCACCACAAAACCAGAAAAACATAAAAAAATTCTCATGGGAGAAAACACCAAAATGTTTGGGACCCCAAAGTCCATTACCGTGTTATCAAGAGCCTGCCACCTGTCTGTATCCTAAGCCAGATGCATCCAATCCACGCACTCCCATCCTGTTCCTATAAGATCCACTTTAATATTATCATTCAATCTATGTTTAGTTCTTCCAATGCTACCTTTCCTTTAGGTTTCCCCACCAAAAACCCAGTGTACTTATCTTCGCCACCTTGCTTGACACGCCCGCCCATCTCATTACATAATTACGTAAAACAGCAGCAAGATTATAAAGTAATTTTAACTGTCAGTTCATTGTTTTTCTTTTGGATCTGTTGACCTGTCGCTGTTGGGTTCAAGTTCCGGGCCTAAATATTCCTACCTGGATGAACGTACGAAGCGAATTTGGCAACTGATACAGTTTACGTAAATGAGGATGAAAGTGCAATCAAGGTCTTCGAATACAGCGCATATTCTTTTATTAATCTAGTACCTCTCTGGTTACTTTTGATTAGTCACTCTTGTAATTCTCTAGTTACTTTTGATTAGTCACTCTGGTCACTCTCTCCTTACTCCCATTTGAGTAGTCACTCTGGATTATCTCTAGTTACTTTTGATTAGTCACTCTCGTACTTGTCTAGTTACTTTTGATTAGTCATTGTAACTCCTCTAGTTACTTTTGTTTAGCCATTTACTACCTCTCTAGTTACTTTTGATTAGTCACTTCGTACTTTCTAGTTACTTTTAATTTAGTCAGTTAGTACCTCTGTGTTACTTTTAATTAGTCAGTGTAGTACCTCTGTAGTTACTTTTGATTAGTCAGTGTAGTACCTCTCTGGGTTACTTTTGATTAGTCCCTGTAATATCTCTAGTTACTTTTGATTAGTCAGTGGCACTCTCCTACTCCTTGAGTGTACTTGGATATCTCTAGTTACTTTTATTAGTGCACTCTCGTAGTCTATACTTTTAATTAGTCAGTGTAGTACCTTCTAGTTACTTTTGTTTAGCCAGTTAATACCTCTCTAGTTACTTTTGATTAGTCAGTGCTAGTACTCTCTAGTTACTTTTGAATAGTCAGTGTAGTACCTCTGTAGTTACGTTTGAATAGTCAGTGTAAGCACCTCTGTAGTTACGTTTGAATAGTCAGTGTAATACCTCTGTAGTTACGTTTGAATAGTCAGTGTAATACCTCTCTAGTTACTTTTGATTAGTCCGTGTAGTACCTAAGTAGTTACTTTTGATTAGCCACTCCGATTACACACTCGCTTTATATTCTGTTGTCACAGAACACGAGCTTTCAGGCTGCGCAATTATTATCAGTCATTCATAATAAAGGAGCTAAGTAAAAATATCCCCCGCGCAGGGAATAAAATTATATCAGTGACCATGGCAGGTGGGACTATCGACGGTTTCGACTTTAAGTCTAAGACGTAATAGTGTGCGCTGTGCTGCACCTTCCGAAACCCATCCTCCTATTCAGTTTGTCATACTATGTACACCTGAGACCAGAAGACAGCAGACAAATAAGAGTATTAAACATAGAAAGTCACCTGCGCAGCTATGTCGCTCTCTGCACAACCATTACGAACATTCCTCTCTCCTTTATCCTCACATTTATGTATGGAAGTGGAATGGAATCATCCAATTACATTAGCTTTCCATTTCCACATTCCTTACTATACTTAATTTGATATATAGAATGCTGGAAATTTATTTAAAGGCTCAGACCGTCGTATGGAAAGGAGCAGAGGTCAAGTACCGTTGTAGGTTTTTTAAAGAAAATTCCAATTTTCACAAATAATAACCCGTTACACCATCCTGGTTGTTATATGTACTGCTTAATTGCACATTAACCTGGAGTACAATTTGCCTGCATATTACATTTATAAGCTTCCAATTATATTCAGATTGAGCAGCGTGTACATGTAACATTAAACATTTTGTCTTTGTAATGAAAATGCATCATGTTTTCTGAGACGTAGGAACTCAGTTTTCAAAATCGTTTCATGTCTCTCAGGTTTTAAAGGAATAATTAAATCTCAGCATTGGAGGATATTAGATATAATACAGTGGTTACAATAGCGCGACGTCTGTTTCACTCCTACAGTGCCAGAGACATTAACAAAGACTGTACCAGTATTTCAGTGCCTCCAGTATTCTTACCCAACAGGTTGGTGTACCAGTAACACATTACGGTCGCACTGGGTAGGTACACGACTAGCAGCTTTACCGTCTATCCTCAGTGAGGTGTTTCTTGGTTATCCTCAATATCTCTCCCCGACTACCGGTAGAGTGCCTCCAAATAAGACAAGACCAATACCTTCCAGATCGCTATACAATACTCGTACGATTCTTACCATAACACTGCGTCATATCCTTTAATCATTTTGCACGGTAAACTCATCTCCAAGTTATATTTAGGCTGTCCATTCCGTGCATTTTTAGGTCAATGCAGTCAGTTTATTGTACCAACCAAACGCACATTATTAGTTAAACACGTAGCTACGACATGTTTTGGTACAAACGTACCAACTTAGGAAACGCCAATGGCACGTCTCAAAACAGTTACCAGTGACCAGCCACTATTTACAAGGTTCCACAGTCTGCAGTAGGCTGCGTTGTTGATGTCATTTGTGTATAAAAGGTACAACTTGTATTGGTTTTTAAAATATTGTGCTTAAAATATGATAGAAACATTTCTTACAGCAGAAATATAAGAAGCTTTATTAAATTAAGTTACAGACCAACTGATGCACACTAAAACCACTTTGTATGTAGCTTTATTATTAAAATTGTTAAAATTGTACCCCTACACGTGTTTCGATCCTAGGATCATCGTCAGGGGTTTTTTTGCTAAATTTACAGTCACTTCAAACACATGATTTTAAAGATTCTATCGGCACTTTAAAACTTATATATTATAAGTTAAAATCTTGTAAAAAGACTCGTTAAAAGTTGTAAAATTGTAAAAGTACTGTAGATAGTA
Source organism: Reticulitermes speratus (assembly GCA_021186555.1). Taxonomy (NCBI): domain Eukaryota; kingdom Metazoa; phylum Arthropoda; class Insecta; order Blattodea; family Rhinotermitidae; genus Reticulitermes; species Reticulitermes speratus. Next base: position 55,996,411 of record JAJKFL010000001.1, read on the forward strand.
GATTGCGGAAGTGCTGGCGTGTGGGATCGTGGTATTAAAGGCATGTGATATGTTTTTGTGGGGAGCGAAGTGTACTGCCTGTTGTACGGTGAAGAGTACTAGGTGGAGTTAATTTAACTTAATTTAATATGACGAAGATGCACGGTGTCAACAGTGTGAAATTTATAAGAAGCTTTGCTTGTTGTGTGGCAAACTTAACACGTATGGAACTAAAATAATAAAGCAGTAAAAATTCGCCAGATGGAATAGTGTTACAGGTAAGCAGGCTTTGTGTTCTGCTTAGAACTCCGTTCTACGTTATCACTGTATTTGATAAACAACCAACCCACATTTGTGGACAGCATTACGTTTCAAAATACTTTAATTTTAATAGACACTTCTGTGATAACCCCTAATCTCAGTTCCTCAAGAAATATTTCGGTATTTCTGTGTACATAAATTTTCTTCTCTCATTATATCTCCAAGTTGAAGTGTTTTTATGTTTCTAAAGGCTTCATCTGTTAAGATCTGGCGAGTTAATTTTCTTTCAATGATCTCTTCAAAAGGTAAACAGGCGTATTGACAGACTACAAGGACAAGTTTCTAAGCGAGGTTTGATTTCGCGTGGGGCATATATTAGAAAATTACCATATGTGAAAAATATCCCATAAAATAATCTTTTGAAAATATTCTTTAATATTGCATATTATGTAGGTTGTATTCAAGCTTTAATATTTGGCAGAAAGATAGGAAACTTGGCTTTCATTCTGGAGTATTCCTATTCAAATTAGTTCAGAATAAAGCCAGAAAATTTTTATGGGTTTCCCCAGTTCTGAAATGAAATATAATAAACTTGCTTTAAATTGTATACACGTTTATGATTTGATACTGAGCAAAAATTACATTTGTTACAACTTGGTGTAATACGAAGAGATGACCCGTCATATTATCGCAAGTATGTATACGATCTGGTTCGTAGTTCTGTGGACTAGAAGAGAGTTGTGAGGCCGGAACATGCTTAGTCTAGTTAGTATGTATACGATCTGGTTCGTAGTTCTGTGGACTAGAAGAGAGTTATGGAGGCCAGAACATGCTTAGTCTAGTTAGTATGTATACGATCTGGTTCGTAGTTTTGTGGACTAGAAGAGAGTTATGGAGGCCAGAACATGCTTAGTCTAGTTAGTATGTATATGATCTGGTTCGTAGTTCTGTGGACTAGAAGAGAGTTGTGGAGGCCAGAACATGCTTAGTCTAGTTAGTATGTATAAGATCTGGTTCGTAGTTCTGTGGACTAGAAGAGAGTTGTGGAGGCCAGAACATGCTTAGTCTAGTTAGTATGTATATGATCTGGTTCGTAGTTCTGTGGACTAGAAGAGAGTTGTGGAGGCCAGAACATGCTTAGTCTAGTTAGTATGTATAAGATCTGGTTCGTAGTTCTGTGGACTAGAAGAGAGTTGTGGAGGCCAGAACATGCTTAGTCTAGTTAGTATGTATATGATCTGGTTCGTAGTTCTGTGGACTAGAAGAGAGTTGTGGAGGCCAGAACATCTTATCTAGTTAGTATGTATACGATCTGGTTCGTAGTTCTGTGGACTAGAAGAGAGTTGTGGAGGCCAGAACATGCTTAGTCTAGTTAGTATGTATAAGATCTGGTTCGTAGTTCTGTGGACTTCGATCTTCTGGCGAACCTCAAGTAACCAAAAATGTCACGTGCCTCTTTATGTTTTTCGTAAAATCGTATTTATCTGCACAGTGAATTACATTTATGAGCTGATAAATATTTTGCTAAGTGCAGAATATTAAGCTTCAAATTACAAGAACACTTTCTTGATTATTGTAAAATTTAAAGCTTTCTCGGCGACTGAATTCAGTAAAAGTTTCTCTGGCTAGCTGCCACGTCAGGTGGTTGTACCTTTTACACACAAATGACATCAACAACGCAGCCTACTGCAGACTGTGGATCATTGTAAATAGTGACTGGTCACTGGCAACTGTTTTGAGACTTGCCATATGGCGCTGTCTGACGTTGGTACGTTTGTACCGAAACATGTCGTAGCTACGTGTTTAACACTGATATGCAACTAATAATGTGCATTTATTGAATACATTCATCTCCCGGTCTCCATTTTCCAAACCTCGACTTTGTGTAATGGACTTAATGTGTCACACACATAAATATGCAGGTCTCCCTCGTCGTTGTCTTCTTCTTCTTCTTCCTCTTTCTTCTTCTTCTTCTTCTCCTCCTCCTGTTCCTTCTTCTTTCTCTTCTTATTTTCCTACTCTTCTCCTCTTCTTCCTCCTCCATATTTTTACAAGTGTAAGACTTTTTTCCATTATCCTTCTTCAGTCATTCAATACGGCTCAAAGGTTTCTAGGGTTCCTTTTGCTTATGAAGCATCATCAATCATTTGAATATTCTCCTTCGGCAGGTAAGCCGGGACAGCTCAATCTGTGACGTGGCTTTCTAAAGTCTACAAGCAGGAGTTACCAACGGAACCCTGTAAGAATAAGCTTATTGGTTTTACCATAATATTTTGCTTGTAACGATTCGAGAACCGTTAAAGTTAATAATGGCGAGTTCTACTAAAATGTTGACATATGTCCGTGTTGACATCTGCTGCCTAACTCGAGCGCGAATAGGTAAATATTTGTTGTAACGAAACATATTTTGACGGATGTGAAGAAAACAGACATGCATTTTATGTCCAGTACACATTTGTCTTGATCCTGAATAGGTAAACAAACGGACTGAACGCACAGACCTTTACACGTTCCACACACTTTTTCTTTCTTCCACTACCTAATGTGCTCCGTGGTCCAACATTCTGTCCAGTTGGTAGCCACAGTGGCTAACTTTCACCAGTAATTTCCCCACCCCTCGTGTGCTCGGTGGTCCAAACTTCTCTGAAGAGGATATGCAGAAGTGCTAAATTTACCAGCAATTTCCCCATTCCTTCGTGAGCATTGTGGTCCAAATTTCTCTGTAGAGTGTAGCTACAGTGTCTAACTTTCATCACATCTGTCTTATTCCTGGTGCAATTAGTATTTATTCAAATGACCAAGAAATCTCTTCTCAAAGAACAGAGAGTTCTTTAACATTACTTGAATTGAAATTAACACCTGTGGATCCTATCTTGTGCCGAATGAATCCACAATCTTTACTTATCCTTTATTTAAGTCTTTTTATAAGTTCCTTTCCAACGTGCATCGAAGAAGAGAAGGAAATTGGAAAAAGGAATAAAGGATGTTTGGATGGAAAGAAAAGTACTTCATTGCTGTGAAATTTTTTTTAACCCTAAGAAGACGAAACATTAAAGAACACTGAGCTGTGAACCAGAACGGTGTAGAAGGGACCTGAATTCCTATTTGCATAATCTTCTTTCACTTACATGCAAAGTATTTTTTCTGAGGCATATTTCACTAAATTATTTTTTAGATGATTTATAACTACAGAATAAATGTTATTTTGTTATATATAGTAGATATTTTATGGAACACACATACACAGAATAAAGTCTGTTGACAAAATGGTGGATTTATTTGAAGAAAGACTTCATGTAGTTTATTAAAAGACCATTTATTTCTGTTTGAAATATTTTGTTTTCTTTATATGTGGTCTTGGTAAGTCACTCATTCAGTTCACTTCTCTACTGTTAGCTGTTTCGCAGAAAAAAACATCCTCGAACCTTTTGATGTATCAGTATACATGCCAAAGTAATGAAAATCCTCGTAATATTGGTTCGGTAATGCGGCAAGCATTAAAATCACCAGAAGAGTCTCTATCAATTGCTTGCAAATGGCGCAAGATATTTCATATATGTTTTTCATAAAGCAGTACACATTCAAATATATTAACCTGTACATTAAATCTTCAGTTCTTGCCGCGCAGAAAGTACACTGAATCTGCGTTTCAAAAACTTACTAACTCTATGTAAGGAGCTAGTCTCAGGAGGCATAGTGATTAGCGCATTGGCTGCACGGTCGGTTCTTGAACACATTCAGCCTCCTAAAGTAATTTTCAGAGACATTTTCTCCGGGATTAAAGACGCTGAGACGAGAATCCGGCAATTAGTTTTCATTTACTGTTCAGATTAAGAATAAGTGGAGCGCTGCCACCACTACACGTAGGTCTCTATGGCATGGTGCTTAATTCAGAACAGGGAAAACTTTGAATTTGCATTTCAGGAAAACGCTTTTTATTATGAGGATAAACGACATAATCATTTAATATCTCATTGCTATATGTGGAGTTTCATTGTTACAGAAACTGTACGTACAGTAACCTGTGAACTTCAAGGGTTAAAACTCCCTTTATCGACAATTGAATAGAGTTAGAAGTAATTAAATTGCGAAGGATGCTATTGAATAAGGTGGGCTGTTTGCTGTACTCTATAATGATCCATACGCTGGAGAAAATTTCCTTCTACTTCTGAGGCAACTGAAGACAAGGACTTAACAGAACAATGTGCTGAGAAAATTCAACGGGTCTAAGCGAAATGGAAGAAAAAGAGAAAGAGCTGAATTTCATTAAGAGGGGTTTTGTAATTTACACAATTCAGAGTAACATTGTAAGGCGATTATATCAATAAGGATAATGTGATTAGGACTTGTGGGCTGCGTGGGGGGGGGGGGGGTAACAAGGAGCGAAGACACTAGAGAACAGAGAGAGATGAAACTGTGCAGTCTGACAGATGGATACAGATTGTGACGACACTGTGCAGTCTGACAGGTGGATACAGATTGTGACGACACTGTGCAGTCTGACAGGTGGATACAGATTGTGACGACACTGTGCAGTCCGACAGGTGGATACATATTGTGACGACACTGTGCAGTCCGACAGGTGGATACATATTGTGACGACATTGTGCAGTCTGACAGGTGGATACAGATTGTGACGACACTGTGCAGTCTGACAGGTGGATACAGATTGTGACGACACTGTGCAGTCCGACAGGTGGATACATATTGTGACGACACTGTGCAGTCCGACAGGTGGATACATATTGTGACGACATTGTGCAGTCTGACAGGTGGATACAGATTGTGACGACATTGTGCAGTCTGACAGGTGGATACAGATTGTGACGACACTGTGCAGTCCGACAGGTGGATACATATTGTGACGACACTGTGCAGTCCGACAGGTGGATACATATTGTGACGACATTGTGCAGTCTGACAGGTGGATACAGATTGTGACGACACTGTGCAGTCTGACAGGTGGATACAGATTGTGACGACACTGTGCAGTCCGACAGGTGGATACATATTGTGACGACACTGTGCAGTCGACAGGTGGATACATATTGTGACGACATTGTGCAGTCTGACAGGTGGATACAGATTGTGACGACACTGTGCAGTCTGACAGGTGGATACATATTGTGACGACATGTGCAGTCTGACAGGTGGATACAGATTGTGACGACACTGTGCAGTCTGACAGGTGGATACATATTGTGACGACACTGTGCAGTCGACAGGTGGATACATATTGTGACGACATTGTGCAGTCTGACAGGTGGATACAGATTGTGACGACACTGTGCAGTCTGACAGGTGGATACATATTGTGACGACATGTGCAGTCTGACAGGTGGATACAGATTGTGACGACACTGTGCAGTCTGACAGGTGGATACAGATTGTGACGACACTGTGCAGTCTGACAGGTGGATACAGATTGTGACGACACTATGTAGTCTGACAGGTGGATACATATTGTGACGACATTGTGCAGTCTGACAAGTGGATACATATTGTGACGACATTGTGCAGTCTGAAAGTGGATACATATTGTGACGACACTGTGCAGTCTGACAGGTGGATACATATTGTGACGACATTGTGCAGTCTGATAAGTGATACATATTGTGACGACATTGTGCAGTCTGAAGGTGGATACATATTGTGACGACACTGTGCAGTCTGACAGGTGGATACATTTTGTGACGACACTGTGCAGTCTGACAGGTGGATACAGAATGTGACGACACTGTGTAGTCTGACAGGTGGATACATATTGTGACGACACTGTGCAGTCTGACAGGTGGATACATATTGTGACGACACTGAGCAGTCTGACTGGTGGATACATATTGTGACGACACTGTGCAGTCCGACAGGTGGATACATATTGTGACGACACTGTGCAGTCCGATAGGTAGATACAGATTGTGACGACACTGTGCAGTCTGACAGGTGGATACATATTGTGACGACACTGTGCAGTCTGACAGTTGGATACATATTGTGACGACATTGTGCAGTCTGACAGTTGGATACATATTGTGACGACATTGTGCAGTCTGACAGGTGGATACATATTGTGACGACATGGTGCAGTCTGATAAGTGGATACATATTGTGACGACACTGTGCAGTCTGACAGGTGGATACATATTGTGACGACATTGTGCAGTCTGATAAGTGGATACATATTGTGACGACATTGTGCAGTCTGATAAGTGGATACATATTGTGACGACATTGTGCAGTCTGAGAGTTGGATACATATTGTGACGACACTGTGCAGTCTGACAGGTGGATACATATTGTGACGACACTGTGCAGTCTGACAGGTGGATACATATTGTGACGACACTGTGTAGTCTGACAGGTGGATACATATTGTGACGACACTGTACAGTCTGATAAGTGGATACATATTGTGACGACACTGTGTAGTCTGACAGGTGGATACATATTGTGACGACACTGTACAGTCTGATAAGTGGATACATATTATGACGACACTGTGCAGTCTGACAGGTGGATACATATTGCGACGAAACTGTGCAGTCTGACAGGTGGATACAGATTGTGACGATACTGTGTAGTCTGACAGGTGGATACATATTGTGACGACACTGAGCAGTCTGACTGGTGGATACATATTGTGACGACACTGTGCAGTCTGACAGGTGGATACATATTGTGACGACACTGTGCAGTCTGACAGGTGGATACAGATTGTGACGACACTGTGCAGTCTGACAGGTGGATACATATTGTGACGACACTGTGCAGTCTGACAGGTGGATACATATTGTGACGACACTGTGCAGTCTGACAGGTGGATACATATTGTGACGACACTGTGCAGTCTGACAGGTGGATACATATTGTGACGACACTGAACAGTCTGACAGGTGGATACATATTGTGACGACACTGTGCAGTCTGACAGGTGGATACAGATTTTGACGACACTGTGCAGTCTGACAGGTGGATATATATTGTGACGACACTGCGTAGTTTGGTAAGCGGATGCCCATTTGTAACCTGAAGATAGTAACATTAAATTTCTCCAAATATTTGCATGTACATGTGAGACCGCATGGTGTCGCTAAACAAACACTACAACTCAAATCTTGACCGCCGTTTAAACGTAGAATTTCTTATATTAAATTACTACTTGGAGTTAGCGAACGGTAACTTAAATATGGATTCTTCCTGCGCACATTACATCCTACAGGTTTACTGGTAGATTCTTTGATCGGTAGTTAATAAGTTAATATTTATAGGCTGGCTGTATTTCGTTTATAAGAAGATAATCAACATTGCGATGTATACAGAGTGATTCACTGCCTGATACGACAACGTCAGAATCTTTTATTTCTGTACTCGTATTCCAGTTAGAAATATAGGTTTAAAGTGTGTCCGATTTTCAGGATTTATATTTCACTGGACATCTAAGCCTGAGACTTGAATTTCTCTCCCTACTCTGTCCACACGTAGCATCATTCTTAGCAGCTGTAAATGCAAACACGAGTTGGCATCGAATACCGAAAGTAATCTGTACCTACGAAGCAGTTGAGTAGTATGAATGCTTCGGTCGTTATTGCAATCTTGAAATTTGCCGATGAAAGTATCTCAACTTTATGCACCGTTTATTTTATCAATTTCTCTTTTAATAAGCCTTTAATTTCGTGGCGTACATTCTCAGTGCAATTGTCGCTTCAATTTATCTCTCCAGAAATATAATGCACCCTTTTGAGACTGGATAAATCGATATCTGTGGAAAAGTTCGGTGCAGATGGATATGTTGATATTTTCTTGTTGAATGCCAAGGGTTTTTATATATGTTGGAAGTTACTACGAGAATAAGGAGGAGATAAATTTCAAATGAACCTTTTTCTGTAAAAAACGCTTACCTTTGGCGCGCGTTAATCAGCCGTACGCCCACACGTACGTAAGTACCAGAACGTTCACGGACATTTCAATAAATTTTTTTTTGTAGCAAAGTGTTTACCTGCTGACAACACACGATATATAGGCGAAGGTGACAGAATTGATATGACAAGAGGAGGGACGATATGAGATCTTAAATATGAACTAAACATTGCATGTAAAATTTTCATGCTTTATTAATTTATTGTGGGTGTTTTCTTTTTTGAGATTTCAATTTAAATGTTACTCATGTGCATATAATTGATGCATTGAAGTTATAACTAAAAAGGTCCCTCTTTTACTCCCAATGTTATTGAATGTTTCTCATGTCACCTTGCAGCTAGCTCTGTAGGATAGTATCGAAACCATTTGCTTTAGCATTAAAATCTCTGAATATTTGGATTACCCATCCTGTTGTTCTTGTATATACCACTATTTTCAATCTTACAGAAAAACAATTTTTTTTTTGCTTCTTGATTATTTTATTATTGTCTTACGACATGCAAGTGATAAGGTGGAGGCTTCCTCCTTAATACTTGCTTTCCTTTATAGTTATCATATTATTACCTGATGATGGTCGCCTTGTACGAGAGAAACATGTCATAAGACAATAATAAAATCAAGAAACAAAAAAAGTTGTCGTGTTTTTCTGTATCAATTGTAAATAGTGATCTCTGCATTTGGCCCATAGAGTTTATTTATGTGTTTTGTACGATTATTACAAAATATCGATTATTTCCCTGAAGAGCATTTTCGTCTTTATAATGCAGATTTTCCTTAATATTTTAACACGTGTATATACCGAAACTATCGAGATTTGTGTTATGCAGGTCGTCGTTTCGAATGTGAGCGAAAGACTATCTGTCCTCTGCTTTTTGTAATTTGCTGTTCTGTTCCAGGCAGAATTGGAAAATATTTTACTCTTAAAAGAACACGCCCCCCCCCCCCGGCCCGATCTTTGTAACCATGTATTCTGTGTATCTAAACAGCCATTAGAACAGAACTGTTCTTCATAAACAGTCAGCAGATAGGCGGCTTTCCTGTGGTCACATTTCTTATACTTTTCTTCAGTTTCTCCAGAGAGAATTATGATAATTATGAAACGACTTTTTCTTTCCAAATCCTTCCCAATTCATAATTTATAATGCACTCTACTACTCAATACTATAGAGCCTGAGCAATCGCCAGTGTCATAAAACAATCCACAAATAAAATAAACATACTTACACGTACCTCTAATTCAAACACCAGTAGCAATTAAGGTTGGCTCCCAAATTTTATGATATTCTTTGCAAAAATTATGCTTTGTACCACTATACGAGCTTACGATAAGGGTTTTATTAATCATAATTACTGATTACTGTCGTTGCTACTATAAACACGGTTATTGTTGCCTATATTGTCTGTTATTGTGAGTCTTCCAAAGCAACATTTCTGTAACTACTGCCGTCACGCTTCCCACATGTTGTTTGAACAGACACATGACAGACTATGTGTAAAGTAGTAATCACATTTAATGTATTAGACAGGCTTCAGAGTACTTTAGACCCAGCTTATATCTGACGCTGTTTAGCTGTGAGGTACAGTCATGTTCAAATATATGAAGCAATATATGCGAGTAAAATTTACGTATGTAGTGCTTTGGTCCAACCAGGGGAATGTAGGCCAACGTAATGATAGAGAGTATACAGTAAAGGCTTGTGGTATTTTGTTTTGTATCTTTTACAATGTGAAGTGTCACGGAAAAATAAGTTTATTAAAACAAAATTGTGCATTTTTAATATAAACTCCTTTTCATATTCGTTCCCCACTTCTACAATAAAATCAAATTGCAATGTTTTTTCGTTATTATTTTCCGTTTTCCAATAAGATAAAATTTAAATTAACGCTATATTTAAAACTCTTTTTTAGATACATTTTTCTCTAGCCTCATGCAGCTCTCGAGGCCGACATTTTAGAACTATTTGTGGCTGGTAATAGAATTGCTTTGTCTTTAATCACTTCGCATGCATGATCTACACCCAAAATGCTGAATGGAAGTTAAGACATTGTACAAAATTATTCTAACACAGCATCCACAATGTACATATAAATAATTCTTCTTGACCTAAACCCGACTCAACGTAACGATCAATAACTTCATGGGTTCGTCTCCCTTAAGTCATTTAATTACAGAAGGCTTCCAATCGCCTATTCTAGGCTATATAATCCCAATCCAAACGTAGCGTCTACCCTAAATTGAATTTACTTCTGACCTTTAATTTTCTTGAACTGCGTGTTTCCTTACTGCTGTAACGACTCTGAATTTTTCCGATTAGCTTAGTTTGCTCTAGAAAGTGTAAAGGCCAACGTTCTACTTGAGGTTCCGTGCACGTACTCTCGGAATATAATACAGGGTGTTTATAAGTGATAGCTAAAAATTAAAGCTCAATTATGCCTGGGGAAAAAAGATGTTACTCGTCAGGTGAACCACAAATGCGTCTCTAATAAATGGAGAAATATGACATTTCCCCTAGAATATATGCACTCATTCTCATGTATACTGTATAATGTATCGTATTCAGTAGTGCAGTGTCTGTACGTCGATTTAATGTACAGCGTAATCTCAATAAAGAATATAGTATTTTATCAAGAAATTCTGGACGTTCTAGAGGACGCAATAGATGCCGCACATCTTGTCATTCTGCTCTCTTTAAAACTCTGTCGAAAAAATGTCTGAGCAGCCGACACGTCATTAGAATCGTGTTCATTAGATCATAGCTTGTAACCCGGAAATTGTTTGGAATGAGCACAAGGATTTTAATTAGGAAATATACTGTCAACTTGTCCAGTATGAATTTTAACCTCAGGTATTTTGGGCACAGCAAAAGATCCGTTAAAATTTCAACGCGAAATAATTCCAGACAAACGTTACTGCTTTACTACTTGAAATAATTTGCTCGGTGCATGAAAGTCAAAGCTTGATAAAATAATGGGTCTTGAGCAATAAACTGCTTGTTGACTGTAGTAACAAATGAATAAATCTATCCGCACAATTATGAAGCAGGTACAGTAGAATTAAATGGAGACTGTATGTGTTACAAATTTGTGGATTATCCGGCCAGATAGTCCAATACCCTACACAAATATTCCTGTACTTTTTGAGCGTAGACACTTCTGGAAATGCATGCAAAATCAATGATTTAAACATGTATCTCAGTTCAACAATAATTTCAAGATATGAATTGTAAAAAACCATACACTCCTAAAAGGTTATTGCAAATTATGATTATTTCTATCTTTTTGGACGTGGCGACATGCGTTGTGGTAGTAGAGAAATTTCGACGGCCCAGATGAACCAGCTGCCTCCATTTCAGATTGCAAGTTAGACTTTGGTAGATTAGTTTCGAACAAACCAATAATGACACAGCAGTAGACGTAGGACATGTAACAGCATACACAAAATATTTAACAGTCCAAAACAAGAGCTTACGAGTGATCGGTGTCTATCACAGCGGTACTCCCATCTCCCATTTGACGACACCCTTAATATTGAACCCATCCGAGAATTCAGTCTTAAACCTACGGCCAAATTTTTTGCTAACTGTCCATCCCATCCTAACCTCCTGGTCCAACAAATAACAAATTACACTCTAGACGACCTGAACTCTTTATACAAAACCTACAAACATAAACGACCGAAACATATCCTGCTGTAACCAGCTCAACATCAGGCATAGTGTTTTTAGTCTTTTTCACTTATGTTACTTATATTTCCGTCTCTTTAACTTTTGTTTCACATATTCCTATTTATCTAAATTGGTTATAGAAACAATTTTGAGATTTTTCTTTGTACGATGTAAATACTGCCCATATCATCTTTGAAATAAATATTAAAAAAAACATTTAACCTTATGAAGCCTGAAGTTTTTTTGCACATTATTTAAAAACTCAGTTACTACGTTACAGAAAACACATTGTCTTCCTAGTACCACGAAATATCGATTAATGTTTTCGCGCAAGTAGTGATACCTATTCCGAGAGGTCTAAAAACATATGTGGTAAAATTTACAATGTTATTTCAAGGGATAAATTAACTGTGTCCCGTATTACGGTATGTCTCCTGGCCTGAGACGTTGTTGGTCTATTACTGCAGGGGAAGAATAAAAACAACAATTGCTTGAAATTAAACTTGTCAGGAGAGTACACGAACCTTACAGGGACAACTCAGGGTATCGCATATCAAGTTACAAACGTCGAGTAGACAGTTTTTTGGTAGAAACTTCTTGCAGGGTGTGTTGTACGAAGAAGACAAGGAGCGGAACACACAGAGTCTGGAAGCTGAAAATTCTTAAAAAGCTTTCAATTTTTAAAAACTGAGAATTACGTGTACAAGGAGGGTATTACTAATATGGACCTTATGGAAATGGATTATGAAAATGGGCATTACTGTTCCAGCATCGCGTCAAATGCTGCTTTAGGTTTGTTGAGACTAGCAGCTACAGTAATTTGGTGCATTATAAGGTAAAATGTATTCGCTGAAATAATATGAAGAACCAAATAGTCGCAAGTTTTAGATTAGGAGTTCCTTCAGCCGTAAAACGTGCACACCTATGTGTAAAAAAACAGAAATCTTGCATGTTGTTTCGTATGGATAAGAAATCTAGCCTCTTACATAAGGTGTAGAACATAGACTGAAAGTGTCTGAGAGGAGTATACTGACGAGAATATTCGTATGTAATGTAAACGAACTTTCAGGGGACTGGAGAAAATAGCATGTTGATAAATGCCATGATCCGTGATAGAATCTGGTACTGTGATCCAGGAAGATGCAATGGGCAGAACATACAGTAAGCTTTGGAGAGAGAAGAAATACATATATTACTTTATTCGGAAAAGCTGAAGGAAAGAAACCACTTAGAAACTTAATATTATATATGTTCCATGCAATTGATAACTATAAATATGTTTATCACCAACAATTGCAATAATTCCTCAATATATATATACTGAAAGGGTTAACAAATAAATAAAATGAGTTCCAATTGTATGCACCAGCATTATGCTCTTAAATTCTGTACCGCACCGTATCTTCGAATGTTTGATTCGGATATTTTAAGAGAAATTGGCTTCTTTGAAGGATGCTAAGCTTCTTTACTAGAATGTCTTTTATATCGATGAATAGTAGGAGTTTTTCTAACAACAAAGTTTTTATACAAGCGACAGCGCAAATTAATATGAATCCTGAACTCTTGCGAAGTTTTCAGCAACCCTCGTAATTATAATCTGAGAAGGAGCTACTCTCTACAGAAACTTCTACTTGCTGGAGATAGTAATTACAACAAACAGGGCTTCCAGGTAGAAGAGATAAAATTGATTATCTTTTCATCTTTATCCTATCCTCATGAAAGTTGTCACACGCTGTGAACAACACTATAATTATGATCGTGAATTTAACATGTTGATATCAGTAAAATAATATCGTTTTAATGCCCGTTTTGGTTAGAATGCAAAGAATCACAATGGAAAACAGCAAGAGATATTTTGTTATCATACATTTTGAAGATAGTGGATGCAAATTTATTAGAATTTTCATAGAAGTCCTTTAATATAAGTAGGAATTGTGTTACAAGGCTTTCTTTTATGTAGAAATTATTTTCAGAGATCTATCACTTCCGGCGATTTCAATTACGCCAAGCGACCGTTTTAATTACCGGTAAAGTGTAAGATGTAACGTGTGTGTGTGTGTCCTCCCATGTTCACTTTTGTTACAAGTCAGCGGAAATACCACATACACCTACCCACTCTACATCCGCTTCTTAGGAGACTTCGTCACTACCATTTTGTTTTAAACTCACCCCTAAGTGTTGAATGACTTACGTATCCTGTTATTGACACAGAAGCCACTCGTTTAAACGCTGTGGCTTCTGTGTCAAGAATTTGTCATTTTATAGTGCGTTTTTTTCATTTATAACCCATAGCGCACTTTATCAGTTACTCTTGTAAATATCAACCAACTTAACTTAAAAATAAACCAGCCTTTCTACCCTTCAAGAGTTGTAATTGGCGTCATGAATATCAATTCCTAAGTGTCCAGAACGAAACTTATACCAGTTTCCCTCAGTAACCAGCCGCTCGGTCAACACCGGCGTACCTAATTTGAACCATCACACTCAGGATGTAGCAGATCCATTCGCCGCCTATGTTTCTTAGAATTTCTCAGTGGCGTAATTACAATAGTTTCAATACTCATCATGTCTTGTTGAGCCAGAATAATATAACACTGATATTACACCTTAATATATACAAGTAAGTATAGCTATTTACTTCTGGGTAAAATTTTATAATATTTAAAGCTCTGATGCTGACTCTTTGAAAACAAAAACCGAATATACAGTTAATTTTTACTATTCCAGATAAAGTTTTTCGGGAATTAAATGTGGAAACGTTAAGGACCACAAAGGATTTAAACGGTTGGGTTGTTTCAGAGACGTGATATCTCCTTTCTGTACACATGTGGTGCGTGCTTGTGTGCGTGCGTGAGCTCACTAAACTGTAACACTGGTTAAGAACATGTGAAAAATTCTGAAGTGCGCGTGCGTATAAACACACATAACCACAAGAGCGTTTATATCGTTTATATATTCCTCTTTGTTATCTCCAACAAAAATGATAGGAAAATTAAAAACACAAGGCTTCATAATTAAAACAATACTAACTAACTAACTCCATAGAGCACAGTCCTTCTTGAGAAGCTAACAGGTCGTCAGCTAGTCAAGAAATTCCCCGCGTTTTATGGAACCCGAAGTTTCATTACCGCACTTACAAGAGCCCACCACCTCTCCCTATCCTGAGCCATATCAATCCAGACCATGCCCCCCCATCCCACTTCTTGAAGATCCATTTTAATATTATCTTCCCATCTACGCCTGGGTCTTCCAAGTGGTCTACTTCCCTCACATCTCCCCACCAAAACCCTGTATGCACCTCTCCCCTCACCCATCCGTGCTACATGCCCCGCCCACCTCATTCTTCTCGATTTGATCACCCGAATAATAGTTGGTGATGAGTACAGATCATTAAGTTCCTCGTTATGTAGTCTTCTCCACTCCCCTGTTACCCCGTCCCTCTTAGACCCAAATATCCCCCTCAGCACCCTATTCTCGAACACCCTCAGCCTATGTTCCTCCCTCAGTGTGAGAGACCAAATCTCACATCCATACAAAACAACAGGCAAAATTATAGTTCTGTATATCTTAACTTTTGTATTTTTGGATAGCAAACTGGAAGACAGAAGATCCTGCACCGATTGATAATAAGCACTCCCCGACTTCAATCTGCTCTTGATATTATTAAATTATTAAAAAATACACAAAGTCTTAAAAGTCACACAGTGATTAATTAAAAGGAAATGCTTTTCTGAAGATATTTTATTTCATAAAACAAGATTCTATTTTCGTGGCTCCATTATTAGATGAAAACTTTACTGTACAGAGAAGGTTCAGGCCTTACGAAAAAGGTGACGCAAAACAGGAAGGCTATCTGGGGGACACAAGTACATGGATATTGGTTAGTATAAATTAGTTGAAAATTGTACACAAAATAAGGCACGTAATATGAGGATCCCTATATGCAAGCTAAGTACAAACGTAAGCATCAAATGAAGTGGGAGATACACCACGGTGTGAGGATAGTTATCAAATGAAGTGGGAGATACACCACGGTGTGAGGATAGTCATCAAATGAAGTGAGAGATACACCACGGTGTGAGGATAGTCATCAAATGAAGTGAGAGATATACCACGGTGTGAGGATAGTCATCAAATGAAGTGGGAGATACACCACGGTGTGAGGATAGTCATCAAATTAAGTGGGAGATACACCACGGTGTGAAGATAGTCATCAAATGAAGTGGGAGATACACCACGGTGTGAGGATAGTCATCAAATTAAGTGGGAGATACACCACGTGGAAGATAGTCATCAAATGAAGTGGGAGATACACCACGGTGTGAGGATAGTCATCAAATGAAGTGGAGATACACCACGTGTGAGGATAGTCACAAATGAAGTGGGAATACACCACGGTGTGAGGATAGTCATTAAATAAAGTGGGAGATAAACCACGGTGTGAGGATAGTCATCAAATGAAGTGGGAGATACACCACGGTGTGAAGATAGTCATCAAATGAAGTGGGAGATACACCACGGTGTGAGGATAGTCATCAAATGAAGTGGGAGATACACCACGGTGTGAGGATAGTCATCAAATGAAGTGGGAGATACACCACGGTGTGAGGATAGTCATTAAATGAAGTGGGAGATACACCACGGTGTGAGGATAGTCATAAAATGAGTTCAGAATTAATAAGACAATCAAGAGCCACTAAACACGAATCGTTTGTTGCATGAGACACATTCCACTGACTGTACTCGTTGCACTGATGTTAAACAATGCGTAAGGCACATTCCGTAGAAGTTAGATTCTTCAAAGAAACACACCACATTGCAGAAAAGTACCTAGTGACACACAAACAAGAAAGTTTAGTTCTTTAGACTTTAAGTGGAATTTAATTACTGATTACGGCACATCATAGGCAACCTGAGCAGAGAACAGTACTTGGAGATTTAAACATCGAATGACGTCCAAAACGTAACAAGTTTCGACTGAGGCACATTGTGCTGATAAGCCGAGATAGCGTAGTCGGTATAGCGCTCCCTACAAAGTGCAGGGTCCGGGGATCGAAAACGCCGATCCCAGTGGCCGTGCGGTCTAAGACGTGGGTCTGTGGCCGCTCGCTTGCTGGGATTGTGGGTTCGAATCCCACTGGGGGCATGGATGTTTGTGTTGTGTTAGATGTATGGACGATAGCATGAAAACATAAGGTGACATGCAGGAAAAAAAAAGGACTTCAACAGTACAAATGGATCAAAGGGGAAAACCCAGGAATTAATAAAAAAAAAAAATCCCAACGGGGCATGGATGTTTGTGTTGTGTTTGTCATAAGGACGGTAGCATGGAACGTAAAGTGACATGCAGGACGAAAGGATTTAAACAGTACAAAAATAGATCAAAGGGGAAAAACCCCGGACAGGCAAAAAAAAAAATCCCTTTGGGGGCGAGAATTTCCTCAATCGTCCTTCCTGTAAAATGGGTAACGGCTCTCTTTCCCGGGGGTAAAGCGGCCGGGACGTGACCTTGACGACCCCCCTCATCTAGCGCCGAGGTCGAAGAAAGAGTAGAGCTGTACCTCTACTACCCGCTCTGGGTCTTCATGTTTCTTCTAGGGTGAAATTTATTTTATTTTACATTGTCCAAAATCTGAGTATTAAACATGGCAAAATGCAACAAGTGTAATGTGAACTGGACACACATTAAATACCGCACGGAATGTGTCAACTGAACGAGACAGTCTGCATGCAAGACGTAAAGTAAATGAGACCCTTCACACAAAATACCAACTAAACGGGAGACATTATCTGGTCCTACTAACGACTGTGTAGACCTGAGGTAGCTCCTCCCAGATTACGAGCTTAGAAACCTGAAATCGACGTTCGTTTCGAGCACACGCAAATAATCTGCTTTCCACAGCGCCCAGAATGGCTGTGGGTTCCAGCCAGCCTGCTGGCCTTTAGGTACCAGGAGGTCAAAGGTAGTATCAAGTTAAAAATATCTGGAGCTACACCTTCACTCCTGCATACATTTTCATTGCGTGGTACTTCATTAAGCACAGGGAAATTTTTATTTAAAAAAAAATAATCTTGGAAAACTTTCATTTATAAAACCAAGTCAATTCACAATTTACAATCGTATCTAAAATTATGGTCTTTCACCATTCCTACATGTTTTGGCACGTCTGTGCCAGCCTCAGGAATTCGTAATACAAATTTAAAACCTGCTAAAATATAATAAACAACACCTGCAATGTTCATTATATATAGCATTCAGCAGCTAAATTTAAAGTCCAGCATAGCTGATGTACATAAACATATAATGAGGATAGCAAAGATCTGCCGAAACATGTAGGATTGGCGATAGGCCATACTTTTGTGTATGTTTGTAGCTTCTGAATTAACTTCATTTTAGAAATGAATGTGAGGCAAAATGAGCCGAATTATTAACTTCAATAGTTGAAAATGTTTAGAATTGTGCAGATATTGAAAATATGCATTACAAGCTTTTCAGTGCTCGTTGTGACATTCATCTAGAATAACCGAATAAAACCTCGTGATAACGACCGGTTATATCACGAATAGGTCTATCAGTAACACGTTTTATTCCAGTCCATTTTTAAGGCGTCATACCGGAATGAAATCTTTCGGTCCTGGCTCCCAAACATCGTGACTAGAATTCATTGCATAATAATTTTGAAAATTGAGTTCATCAGTCGGTTGTCTGGATCAAGAACTCCGTAAATCTGAGAACTTGGCGCTCCAGACCTTGTTCTGTTCACAGCTATGAATTAATTAATTTCAGATCCCGTGTTCTCATATAAGACAGTTTAGAAACAGGCAGCAGTAGTTCGCCTTTCTTTATTTAATTTCATGAACTTTGTAAGAGGGATGTCTTAGAAGTTAGCGTTCTACTTTGAGCTCAGTCAAGTATTAATCCATACGTAGAGACTGTAAAAGTTATGGGAATCATAATTCTAGGCGAATTTTTATACACCGCTCTGCAAAAGAAAATTACCACCACACTACTACTACTACTACTACTACTACTACTACTACTACTACTACTACTACTACTACTACTACTACTACTACTACTACTACTACTACTACTACTACTACTACTACTACTACTACTACTACTACTACTACTACTACTACTACTACTACTACTTACTAACCACCACCACTACTACTAACTACTACTACTACAACTGCTACTACTACCACTACTACTACTACTACTACTACTACTACTACTACTACTACTACTACTACTACTACTACTACTACTACTACTACTACTACTACTACTA